>CP139504.1:117784561-117987983 GCA_021014915.2 Artemisia tridentata subsp. tridentata
CTGCCACGAGTTTGGTTTTCTAATAAACTAATAAAGTAAAACAAACAATAAAAGGAAGAAGACACTAAATAAGGATAGGAAGAACGTATTAACCAAGTTATTCAAATAAAATGCTAGATTTGTCTATGTGTTATAATGATGATACTCACTTCATTGTTGGTTTTCTTATGTAAGCTAGGCGGTACTTCTTCCTAAACTCGAGGTTCTAAACAAATTAATCCTGTCACAATTACCGAAACCCGCATAAAGTCTAATTTGTTGATTATAATCTATCTGCTTATGAAATCACTGCCAAGGTGAGCTACGAGGGCTTACATTACACACTTATGCCCTAACTTCATAACTAGTAGCCTAATGTTCATAGCACAATTGATCTAGTTATAAAGCCAAGTAATATGCGATCTTCCCGAAATAATGTTTACCATCCACTTTACACTAATAGTTAGTTTAGGACTAATTGAATAAACAAGAATCAGTTGAATGAATAATCACATATGCATAAACGTGAATCAAGTGATAAACATAATCAATATGCAATAAATGAGTACGAAATCCACATAAACAAATTAAAACATCAAATAATCATAACTTGGCTAATACCTACAGGTATTAGCCCATAATCTCAGTAATCATACACAGTATCATATTCAGAACAATTAAAGAGGAATTCATAAAGAAAAAATACGCTAACCAAACAATTATAGCAGAGTATAATGATTACAAGATGTTCTTAAAGGATGATTGGGTCTTCAATATGGATCTTCTACTATTTAGAGGATTTTTTATCGTTTGGGAATGACCCCTAGGGTCCCCAATGATGCCCTAAGTCATTAGTGAGTCTTCTATTTATAGTTTCTGAAATCGGGTTCGATACGTCGTATTGGAAGGGTCCAATACTCCGTATTCATAAGTAAACGTAGCCTCCAAGTCTGAAACTGACCCGATATGGCGTATTCGAAGTTTCAATATGGGGTATTGACCAATGCAGCGTATCCAAATACCCAATACGCCATATTGGACCTCTGAAACATGTTAGGTCTCCTTTTTCTCTTTCCATGGCAGCTTGAATCGAGTCAAACGAAGTTTGGATGAAGATTTTAGGGCAAAAATACTAAAGCATCTTCGAGTGTCGTCATCTAATCTTAATTTCTTCTTATGGCTTTGATTCTTCACTTGATTTCTCGGTTGAGAATTTTATATGGCATATTCTTAAGTTTCATATACGTCATATTCCCAAGATGGATGCGCTGTATTCATCAAAGTCAGTCAAGGTCTTGAAATCTTCTAAGTATATGGATATGGCGTATCTATTTAGCATTGATACGCTGTATTGAGTTTCTGATCAGTAGCCTTTCTTCAATATCTTCGTTTTTGCTCCAAAACACGTCTTTTTCCATAACTCTCTCCAATTGCTCCATTATTACCGAGATTTACAAAAGTAAATGATAAAGTACTATATCTCATATAAAATAGTATAAAATGAGCAATATAAACGGGATTAATGATGCTAGAAATATGACCATATTAGATGTCATCATAACCATAACCATGAACTCTGCACTCAGCTTCAACTACCGCGTAAGCAACTAGATATACCCCATTATTGGGTCAAAAATATTTGAAGATACAAAACATGAAGGATTTAAGTGACAAGAAGGGAAACTACAAAAAGACGGAGCTTTTAGAAGATACTTAGAAGATATGCGTAAAATAGTTTCCTTATTGTATTAGGAAGGTTTTCCTTTATAAACCCTAGATGTCTCTAGTATATAAAGAGACATAGGAGCGTTGAGTTTATTAGGTCTAGACAAGATGTAGTCGACTAAAGGTGTTTGTGTGTGTGTAGATGTTTTGTCATAGAAAAACGTCTAGGTAGTCTCAAGATCAAGTGATCTTGATCCTTGTTATAGGTGGATAACACGTTGTATTATGTTTAATATAATTGAGACTTGATTGTGGAAAAACCTTGTTATTAATAACGTTAATTCTTGTTTTGAATATTCTGCTTTCGTTATTATTTATCCTAGATTAGACCTAACAAGTATAGAGCTATAACGATCCAACAAGTGGTATCAGAGCTCAGGGAGCACGTGATCTAGGGATTCACAAGGTTTTTAGTTGAAGAAAGAAGAAGAAAATTGATTTTGGTTTTATTCTCGTAACTTTCTGCAGTGATATTTTTAAAAGGCGATATCTCATTCGTTAACCGTTGGATCTTAACAAAATTTTTACTGCAAGTTCATTGCACATCAAGGTAGATTCTCACCAGAGGGATCTTTAATCCGAGGGTTGGTTGGGAAGATATAAATCATCGAAGTCTACTGCAGAAAGGTTTTTCAGGTTTTTAGGGTTTTGATATTAATGATTTCTTTATTCTTCTTATTTGATTCATCATGAAAGTCAATGAAAAGCAGCTTTAGATTGGATATAATCAATTTAAAATTAGGGTTTCACTGGTTCTTATGTAAAGTTGACGTAATCACTAATTCTAATTGTTAATATTTCAAATTGTTCATACTGCTACTGTTTCTAGGGTTTCAAGGAGCTGCGTGGTTAATATTATTACCATGTTTACACAAAGTTGTTTTACTACTACGTAATACATGAAGCTATTTGTTAGGACTCTATGATATCCTAATTTGGCATTTGTTCATAGCAAGAAGCTGTTTGGTATGGTCTTGGTTTATGCCTACTCTAGTTTGTGATTACTGGATTTATGAGTAATAAGAATAGGGATACTAATAACGTATAACTTTACTTCTTGTGAAACGAATTACTCTACTCTTTTTGGATGACTAAGGACACTGGTATTCGACTACTTGTTTAGGGTTTGAAATTTATTGAAGGTTCTTGATGCTAAGAACAGTTGGGATCTGTACATGAAGGCTGATGTTCATAGGTTTTTATGAGATGGGATTGGAAGGTTAGTACTATAAGGCTTCTTTGTTTCTACTGCTGCTTCAGATTAGTACTGCCAACATGCTTAGCAGCTCGTTTTCAATGGTTAGTACTGCTATGTATATATTAGTACTGCTTGTTGCTATTCGATGGACATTAGTACTGCTTATTCCCGTTTTAGTACTGCTTCATTTTTCTTGTAGTACTGCTAGCATTAAATGATTCGTTTGTTTGTACTGCTGGTTCTTCAAGCATAATATTAGTACTGTTCCATATCAGTAGTTATGATAGTTAGTACTGCTCATTTATGGTTCGAGTAATTTATGCTGCTGGTTTATTAAGATTCTCATTGTTGCTGTTGTTCAAAGATTCAATTAGTGCTGCTTGTTGTTCCTTAATACTGCTCTATATGATTATTAATGCTGTTATGCATATAGTGCTGCTATCACGAAAAGGATGATTGTTGAAAGTTATGGTAAAGTCGAATAATAGTTATTGCTATTGGTAGTGTTTCTACTACTTGGGATTATTTTTGCTGCAAAAAGTTAATACATGGAATAACATATCAATGGAAAAGGGTCGACATATGATTTCAGATTTGGAGTATTATTTGGAAGGTCGAAAACTGATGCAAAGTTTCTGCTGCTAGAGGTGTCCAATAAATACTTAATGCTGTTTGTTTTATTCGATATCAGACAAGACATGTCTGGTTCTTGGCTGATGTATATGATTTCGGACAGAAGTGAAATGCTTTTTTGTACTTGGCAGGATATGTAATCGGTCATAATACATGGTGAGTTAAATGATTGGATTACACACACATAATGGTTATTTGGTTCACACATACAAGGAGTTCGGAATTTGGTTTTAAATGTTCTTAAACATTTTTAAAAAAAAGCTCGTTTTTGCATTTATTGACAAGTGATTATGAAGAGAAATTGTTTATCTCTTATTTGAGATTTAAGTGAGGTTCACGAAGGCGTTTACTTATTTAATCATCAATATTCCTAGCTATTGATTGGTGACTTGCTTGTTTATGTTTGGTTTATGATTGGGACTTGGTTTATCTAGCTTTCATAGGTCAAGGGGTGGATGGACGATGACCTAGTTAACTATTACTTAAAGGAGATACATTGTAGTACTCAGTGTCACACGGTGAAGTCGATGTGGATAAATTCAAGAGGTTTAGAGATTTGACACACCACAACTCTCTATACTGTTTTCAGTTAATAATAGTGCAAGCTTAAGTAACAATTTTGGGATATTTACTTTGGTTTCAAGTTTGGTATATCAAGTTTTCTTTATTAGTGATCAGTACAAGGAGCCTACAGCTTTGAAGAATCAAGAAGATGATTAACACATTGGTTTCAGGGGAAGCTTATTCTTATGATGTGTTTAATCATTTGATGTTCATGCACCACTCAAGTGGAAATTTTTGATTCTTACTACTATTAATCATTATTAATACTACTAGTTGGAGTTTCTACTATTCTAGATTAATTTTTCTTATATATGCATCATGGAGGGCAATTTGAAACATTGGAAGACTTGGATTAGGAGTTTGTGATATTGGTTTATGGTGGTTAAGATCATATTTGCATATGTTCCCTATTTGATTATAACAAAAAGGGGAAGATATAGACATTGTGTTGATATGGCCTGGATTAAAGGGAAGACAAGATTGTTTCATTCATGGTGAGATTTAATTATCTCAACTTCTTTACTACGTCTAAGGATGTTCGTACAAGAACGTGTATGTTTTGTAATAATCAAATAGGGGAAGATTGTTGGGTCAAAAAGATTTGAAGATATAAAACATGAAGAATGAAACATGAAGGACTTAAAGTGAAAAGAAGGGAAACAACAAAAAGATGGAGCCTTTAGAAGATTCTTAGAAGATATGCTTAAAATAGTTTCCTTATTGTATTAGGAATGTTTTCCTTTGTAAACCCTAGATGTCTCTAGTATATAAAGAGACATAGGGGCGTTGAGTTTATTAGGTCTAGACAAGATGTAGTCGACTAAAGGTGTTTGTGTGTGTAGACGTTTTGACATAGAAAAACGTCTAGGTAGTCTCAAGATCAAGTGATCTTCATCCTTGTTATAGGTAGATAACACGTTGTATCATGTTTAATATAATTGAGACTTGATTGTGGAAAAACCTTGTTCACAATAACGTTAATTCTGGTTTTGAATAATTATCACAACCGCGAATTTTCCAGGTCCTTACTCAACCTTAAGTAAGAAATGATCTGTTTATTTAGTTTATATGTTCACTTTTATGTGTGTTTGTGAGCTAGACCACACAACGCGAGTCGTCACAAATGAACCTAATAACACGTGAAATATTGATTCTTACGAGATAACATGAACATAAACGTACTTATAGTCATTTTTAATGGAAAAACAATTTTAAGAATATTGGGACAACTTAGAGTCATTTCCATCAAACCTTAAGAGAGAAAACCCTCTCCTTTCCTTAACCTAGCTGCCGCTACCTGCCACACAACCACCACACACCACCGCCAACCTCCACGCTAAAACAAACACACCACCGTGATCCTCATCACGTGTACACTCCCTTTTTGTAGTACACGCACCACCACCGCCACCTAATACTTGTACAACCCAGTAGTTCGAGAAGCTAGAAGGTGAGACACACCGTTTCACACGCGTGTGTGACTTGATGTGGGTCAACTCGTGGTCAAACAAGTCATTTTATTTATTTTTGGTTTAGATATGGGTATAAACATGTGGGATAATGAATTTTCATGATTAAAAACTTGTTATAAGAGGTGTTTGGTAATTGTGGTTGCATCCGTGTCCCGTTTGGTTTTAGTACAACAGTCTTGTGATGGTTTACGCGCCGAGATAAGCTCATATGAGCTTATTTCAAGCTTGTGGTTTATTAGTTTGAGCTTTTGGTTTGTTAGTTTAAGCTTGTGGTCATTTTTATATTTTGTGTTTGTTCATAAAAGGGTTAACGAGGGCTTGGTAAACCCTCGTTGTGGCTTTGGTCACTTAAAAACTTGCGGCATGTGCTAGCCGTGACCCTTGTGGTCTTGACATATTTGTTGTGGTCGTTTGGGTTTGTGCCGTGACATGAAACTCGAGCCATGACCCTTGTGGTCTCGGCCGAGTACTTGTGACCATGGTTCAAATTGTTAGTGACTATGGGTGACGATAGTCGAGACTTGGTCTCGACAAAATAAGTATAGTATGGGTTTGATATATATTGTTATTGATAATTGAATTTGAAAGTGGATAAAGGGACTCGAGCCGTAGGATTAGTGTTGGCCGAGGTTTATTGTTGATATTTTTGGACTTGGATATTATACTTGTGATGATTATGAGCCAAGTCGAGTGTCACCAAGACTTTTTAGTCTCTGCCTGGCCTCGACAAGCTGAAACAATGCATATTAGACTTTATTTGGTCATTTGGATATTACGGTTGACCTATTGACCCGAGAGTAATGAAAACTCGGATTCGTGACTTGAAACGGATAATAACTCGAGAAATGTTTATTTGGAAATGTATATATATAACTAGAAATGGAATATTAATAATAACAACTAGATACGAAGAATAGTAATTAACAAAAACTTATTTTGTTATTTAATATTTAACGAAAACTTTTTATTTAAAAATAAGACATTATAAATGGATAGTTTAAGTAAATGAGAGTTATTAAATGTTTCGAGGGCACGTGAATCAAGGCACATTACCTTGATATTATAATATTGGAATTTTGAATATTGTTTGGATTATATTAAAAGTTACGGATCGGTTTAACGTTGATATAGTCGACCGACACGGTTAAAGGACTTATAGGACTAACGAGCCCAATAAGAGCCCGAAAAGTGTGTCGAAGGACTTTATTAGTGAAAGAATTATCCTTATGACGTACCTTTTTTTCACTTGGTTCTTGTTTGGTTGTTGTGAGTTTTAGTAGTAGAGTTTGTTTGGGATATTGCAACAACTTGGCATATTCGTTATTGGGATATTATTTCGTGAGTCATGTTCATTTTGGTCATTTGTTTTGGCGTGTGTACACTTGAGTCAACGTTATGTCACCACTTCACCCACGTTGATACCAAACACTAGTAAATGGATTTAACGAAGATATTTTGGAATTGAAAGTGGAATATACTTGGGAATAGTTAACTTTTGGAAACCGTTATACTTTTTGATATATGTTAAGATACGTTTATTATTAATAGGTTGTTCCGAGTATATCGCGTTGTGATACTAGTTGCTGTTGTGCCGTACTGCTCGTGTTTGTGCTGTATTGTGCTTTGCTTTTGAGGTGATTTCTCATAGCCTCGCTTTTTATATGTTTTACCTTGGGGTGGAAATGGTACTCAATGCTTTTCAACTGCTTTTATACTGTGATATATTGCTTTCCTGGTTTTGGATAATAATGTGCGTTTGATTGCGATTATGTTCTATGTGGTATAACTTTGTTTTATGTTAGCAAGCATGCGCAACTGTTTAACTCCATTTGGAGCTGAAGCATATGATAGTACTATCCGGGGTAGCTCCCCGCAGCTATTTATTTGTGTATGACAATCATTGTAGGTTCAGTTAGCGCAACCTAAACTACTTTTTTTATTATGTGCTATAGTTGTATATCTCACTCATTATTGTCCTACTTTATATCATTCACAGCTTCGTGGTTTACTTTCAAACCTACGAGCTCACCAACTTTATGTTGACATTTTCGAGTATCCATTTTTAGGTGTTAAGAACGAAGTCACACTAGAAGGTTAAGTATTGGCCTGGCTTAGCAAGACTTAAGACAAGACCCTCCCAGGTTATATCTCGTGGAGTTGCATTTTGATATTTCCTAGTGATGTTGTTTGGCTTTGAGACTTATGTTCATCTTTTGCATCTATGTACTTATCCTGGTTGCGGGAGTTTTGTGACTATTATCTATGTTCTATGTTATGCATTTAGTATTTCTCTATGTAGACACCTTGTGTTCTCTACTATGAAGTCATACCCTGTAAATGTCATTCCGCTGCGTCATTTTTGAGGTGTGACAGACTGGTATCAGAGCCTTGGTTATAGAGAATTAGGTGGTAACCTAGACTACAACCTAGGAACCTTCATATAGTTTGCATAATAGGAACTATGTGTGTATGTGGACCTTGCCAACCACTAGTGACTAGTTTTACCTTGCTTGAGAATGGTATAGATTTGTATGGCGTGAAGTGATGATGATAGGAAAATGCGGCATGATGTTATCCTAAAAACGCATGGCCAACGTTTTTACGATAACTTGATGCGACATGGACTTATCAAATTCATGGATTGTCAGATTGGAAATTAAGTGTAGTAGCACGATACGTATACCGACCTATCCTACCTATCTCCTATCTAACATTTACCAATGCCCACTTTGTAGAATCATTCCTCCAAGAAGGTCGACTCGAGTTAACCGAGGTGTTCCACCACCGAGGGGTGGAAGGACTGGTGGACGAGGAGGTAGGGCAGGAGGTCGCAGCACGGGAAGTGATGATACCGAAAATGGGACTCCTGATGTTGCTACCCACTATTGTCACCCAAGTTGGCAACCATATCAGCAACCAAGGAAACAACGTAAGTGGGAATAACCATGCGGACAACGACGGTGGAAGTGATCACGTCAATGATGAGAACCATAACAATGGTAACAAGGGATGTAATTACAAGGAATTTACCGCGAGCAAACCGGTGGACTTTGATGGCAACGGAGGTGCGATAGCTTATACTCGATGGGTCGAGAAGATGGAGTCAGTGATTGACCTGGTGGAACACGCAAATTCAGGATAGGGGCAGGGAAGCTGCCATGGGGATGAGTTAGGATGACTTTAAGGCATTGTTAAAAGAGGAGTGTCCATATAATGAGATGCAGAAACTGGAGCATGAATTCTACCACCATATCATGGTTGGAACTGGTCATACGGCCTGTACGGATCGGTTTCATGAGCTCACTAGACTAGTACCTTATATGGTCACTCCTGAATCTAATAGAATTAAGAGGTACATCTATGGGTTGGTCCCTGAAATTCGCGGAATGGTGAAAGTTACTGAGCCTGCGACTAACCAGAGTGCGATACTGAAG
Source organism: Artemisia tridentata subsp. tridentata (assembly GCA_021014915.2). Lineage (NCBI taxonomy): Eukaryota > Viridiplantae > Streptophyta > Magnoliopsida > Asterales > Asteraceae > Artemisia > Artemisia tridentata. The sequence goes on from CP139504.1 coordinate 117,793,567, forward strand.
TCTGCAGCCTTAACAAATGAGATAGTTAGGAATGGGACATCATCTAAGAGTGGTGATAAGAGAAAGGCCGTGAGTGATCCAAGTAAGCAAGGAGATGCAAAGAGTGACAACAAGAAGGCGAAATGGGGAACGGGATTTGTGGAAACAACCTCAAGCAACGGAGGATATAAAGGCTCTCACCCTAAGTGTGCGAAATGTAACAACCATCACCCATAGACAAAGCCATGCCAAGTGTGTTTCAATTGCAAATGAGGTGGCCATATGGCAAAGAATTGTAGGGTAGTGGCTAAATAAGTGACACCAGTTAATGCCGTTAACCCTAGAGCTTGTTATGAGTGTGGAGACCCTAATCACCTTCGTAGTATGTGCCCGAGATTAGGTAGGACACGGGGACCAGTGCAGAACAACCAGAACCAGAATTTAGCAATTGGTGGAAACAATGCAAACCGTGGAAACAATGGAAACCTAGCTCGTAGTCGGGTATTTGTGATGAATGCTGAAGAAGGGCAGCAGAACCCGAACATCGTGACGGGTACATTCTCTCTAAACGACCATTATGCTACTGTGGTATTTGATTCTGGTGCCAATTATAGTTTTATCTCCACTAAATTCATGCCTCTGTTAAATATGGAACCTAGTAGTCTAGGCTTTAGTTACAAAATTGAAATAGCAAGTGGTCAACGGGTAGAAACCAATAAGATCATTCGAGGGTGCAAACAAAAATTAGAAGACCAAATCTTTAGCATCGACCTAATATCATTCGAACAAAGAAGCTTCGACATGATTGTGTGTATGGACTGGTTATCTAAGTATAAGGCTGAAATAGTGTGCCATGAGAAGATGGTCCAAATACCACTACCAAACGGTGAATTACTTAAGGTCTATGGAGAGTGACTTGAAGAAAAGGTAAAGCGCCTCACGAGCATCAAAGTAGACGAGCATAAACTAAGAGATATCTCAGTCGTTCAAAATTTTCCAGAAGTATTTCCTGATGACTTATCCGGATTACCCCCTACACGGGAAGTGGAATTTCGCATAGATCTAATTCCTGGAGCAACGCCGGTTGCAATGTCTCCCTACCGCTTGGCACCTACTGAAATGGAGGAGCTGTCTAATCAACTCAAGGAACTCCAAGATAAAGGTTTCATCCGACCTAGTTCTTTGCCATGGGGAGCACCGGTATTGTTCGTTAAGAAGAAGGATGGTTCATTTAGGATGTGCATCAACTACTAAGAACTAAACAAACTAACCATTAAGAACCATTACCCTCTCCTAAGAATTGACGACTTATTCGACCAACTTCAAGGTTCACGATACTTCTCCAAGATTGATCTCCGTTTCGGCTACCATCAGTTACGAGTAGACGAAGATGACATTCCAAAAACTGCATTCAGGACTTGATACGGTCATTTCAAGTTCATGGTTATGCCTTTTGGACTAACAAATGCGCCTTCGGTTTTCATGGACTTGATGAACCGAGTATGCAGGCCATACCTAGATAAATTTGTTATCGTATTTATTGATGACATCTTGATCTATTCCAAGACCAAAGAGGAACATGAAACGCATTTGAAGTTATTCCTAGAGCTACTCAAGGACGAGAAACTATACGCTAAACTCTCGAACTTTGAATTCTGGATACAAGAAGTCCAATTCCTTGGATACGTGGTTAACAAAGAACGTATTCATGTGGATCCTATCAAGATTAAAGTAGTGAAAAATTGGGAAGCCCCTAAGTCCCCGATAGAAGTCCGATCATTTTTAGGACTTGCAGGTTACTACCGATGCTTCATCGTGAACATCTCCAAGATTGCCAAACCACTTACCTCACTGACTCAGAAGAACAAGAAATTTGATTAGGGTGAAGCACAGGAGAGTTCCTTTCAGACCCTGAAAGATTATCTGTGTAAAGCACCAATCCTAGCCCTCCCCGATGGACCCGAAGATTTCATAGTATACTGTAACGCGTCATGTCAAGGCCTTAGGCGCGTGTTAATGCAAAGAGGTAAGGTAATTGCCTATGCCTCTCGACAATTGAAGGTTCATGAGAAGAACTATACCACCTATGAACTGGAGCTCAGCGTTGTAGTATTCGCTCTCAAGATATGGAGACATTAGTTGTATGGGACGAAAAGTATTATCTATACTGATCACAAGAGTCTCCAACATATCTTCGATCAAAAAGAGTTGAATATGCATCAGAGGAGATGGATTGAGCTCTTTAGCGATTATGACGGCGAGATTCGCTATCACCCAGGTAAGGCGAACGTAGTAGCTGATGCTTTGAGTAGGAAGGAAATACTTAAGCCTAGGAAAGTAAAAGCCATGAGTATAACCATACAGTTGGGTATCAAGGATAAGATACTAGCGGCTCAGAGAGAGGCATCTATGAATATGGATGCACCGACAGAGAAGATGCGAGGCTTAGATAAGCAATTGGAGAAAAAGGATGACGGTGGACTGTACTTTGTAGACCGAATTTGGGTACCGTTAACTGGTGACGTGAGAGCCCTAGTCATGGATGAAGCACATACGATGAGGTACTGTATTTATCCAGGAGCGGATAAGATGTACTACGACCTTAGAGACTTGTATTAGTGGCCTGGGATGAAGAAAGACATAGCTATCCACATTAGCAAGTTTCTGACTTGCTCTAAAGTGAAGGCAGAACATCAGAGACCCTCTGGTTTATTACAACAACTGGAGATTCCCTAGTGGAAGTGGGAAAGGATAACCATGGACTTCATTACAAAGTTTCCTAGGACTAGTAGTAGACACGATACGATCTGGGTTATCGTAGATAGGTTGACTAAGTCTGCACATTTCTTACCAATCCGAGAAGATTGTACGACAGAAAAATTGGCTAGAATTTACATCAAGGAGATAGTGGCGAGTCATGGTGTGCCTATATCGATCATTTTTTATCGTGAAAGCCGTTTCACATCAAACTTTTGGCAATTATTGCAAAAGTCCCTGGGAACACACTTAGATATGAGGACAACTTATTACCCACAGACCGATGGTCAAAGCAAGCGCACCATACAGACCTTAGAGGAAATGCTCAGGGTGTGTGCCATAGACTTCGGTGGAAATTGGGATACCCATCTTCCATTAGCCAAGTTTTCCTATAACAACAGCTACCATGCCAGCATAGATATGGCACCATTCAAAGCACTTTATGGAAGAAAGTATCGTTCACCTATTGGTTGGGCAGAGGCTGGGGAGAGTTAAATGATAGGACCTGAGATAGTGTTAGAAACCACTGAGAAGATCATTCAAATCATGGATAGACTCAAGGTTGCACGATACCGTTAGAAGTGCTATGCCAAAAACCGACGGAGACCCCTAGAATTTTGCGTTGGTGATCATGTGCTACTCAAGGTGTCACCTTGGAATGGTGTTGTACAATTTGGAAAGAAGAGAAAGTTAGCGCCTAGATATGTAGGACCTTTTGAGATCACTGGGAGAATCGTTCTGGTAGCTTACTGACTAAGACTACCTCAAGAACTAAGTGGCGTTCATGCTACATTTCACGTGTCAAACCATAAGAAGTGTCTTGCTGATCAGAGCTTACACATACCATTGGAAGAGATTCAGATAGATCCCAAGTTACACTTTGTAGAGAAACGTGTTGAGATTTTAGAATGTGAGATTAAGAAGTTGAAGCGTAGCAAGATACCAATAGTTAAAGTCCGTTGGGAATCAAAGCGTAGGCCCGAGTTTACTTGGGAGCGAGAGGATCAGATGAGACTCAAGTACCCACACCTGATTGACCATAGTACTAGCTGAATTTTGAGGACAAAATTCTAATTAACGGGGGTAGACTATAACAATCGCAAATTTTTCAGGTCCTTACTCAACCTTAAGCTCAAAATAATCAGTTTATTTAGTTTATATGTTCACTTTTATGTGTGTTTGTGAGCTAGACCACACAACGCGAGTCGGCACAAATGAACTTAATAACACGTGAAATATTGATTCTTACGAGATAAAATGAACATAGACATATTTTTATTAAAAATATTGGCGCAACTTAGAGAGCCATACGAGCCTTTTTGGTACACTAAATGATCCTGAGAACATTTTTATTAAAAGTTTAGTCAAATTACGATTATGGTCCTTGTGGTATAATATTCGGTCGCCCCCTCCCCCCCCCCCTTTGTTTCGAGTATTGGCAGGAACGGCCCTTCCAAAGGGATAAAACCCCACATACCCTCCTCACTTATCATTTCCATCAAACCTTAAGAGAGAAAACCCTCTCTTCTCCTTACCCTAGCTACCGCTACCTGCCACACGGCCACCACACACCACCGCCAACCTCTACGCTAAAACAAACACACCACCATGATCCTCATCACGTGTACACTCCCTTTTTGTAGTACACGCGCCACCCACCGCCACCTCATCATTCACGCGCCACCACCGCCACCTAATACTTTTACAACCCAGTAGTTTGAGAAGCTAGATGGTGAGACACACCATTTCACACGCGTGTGTGACTCGGTGTGGGTCAACTCGTGGTCAAACAAGTCATTTTATTTATTTTTGGTTTAGATCCGGGTAAAAATATGCAGGATAACGAATTTTCATGATTAAAAACTTGTTATAAGAGGTGTTTGGTAATCGTGGTCATGTCCGTGTCGCGGTTGGTTTGAGTCCGAGAGTCTTGTGATGGTATACGTGCCGAGATAAGCTCATACGAGCTTATGTCGAGCTTGTGGTTTATTAGTTTGAGCTTGTGGTTTGTTAGTTTAACCTTGTGGTCATTTTTTTATTTTGGGTTTGTTCGTATAAAGGTTAACGAGGGGTTAGTAAACCCTCATTGGGGTTTTGGTCACTTGAAAATTTGTGGCATGTGCTATCCGTGACGCTTGTGGTTTCGGCATATTTGTTGAGGTCGTTTTGGTTTGTGCCGTGACATGAAACTCGAGCCGTGATCCTTGAGTCAACGTTATGTCACCACATCACCCACGATGATACCAAACACTAGTAAATGGATTTAGCGAAGATATCTTGGAATTGAAAGTGGAATATACTTGGGAATCGTTAAGTTTTGGAAACCGTTATACTTTTGGATATATGTTAAGATAAGTTTATTATTAATAGGTTGTGCCGACTCCGTCGCGTTGTGATACTAGTTGTTGTTGTGCCGTACTACTCGTGTTTATGCTGTATTGTGCTTTTCTTTTGAGGTGAGTTCTCGTAGCCCCACTTTTTATATGTTTTACCTTGGGGTGGAAATGGTACTCGATGCTTTTCAAATGCTTTTATGCTGTGATATACTGCTTTCCTAGTTTTGGACAATTATGTGTGTTTGATTCCGATTATGTGCTATGCGGTATAACTTTATTTTATGTGAGCAAGCATACGCAACAGTTTACTTTCGTTTGGAACCGAAACATATGATAGTACTATCCGGGGTAGCTCCCCGCAGTTATTTATTTGTGTGTGACAATCATGGTAGGTTCAGTTAGCGCAACCTAAACTATTTTTTTTTATTACGTGCTATGGTTGTATATCTCACTCACTATTGTCTTACTTTATATCATTCATAGCTTCATGGTATACATTCAAATCTACGAGCTGACCAACTTTATGTTGACATTTTGAGTGTCCATTTTTAGGTGTTAAGAACGAAGTTTGCACTAGAAGTTTGAGTAATGGCCTGGCTTAGCAAGACTTAAGACAAGACCCTCCTGGGTTATATCTCGTGGAGTTGCATTTTGATATTTCCTAGTGATGTTGTTTTTCTTTGAGACTTATGTTCATCTTTTGCATCTCTGTACTTATCCCGGTTGTGGGAGTTTTGCAACTATTATCTATGTTCTATGTTATACATTTAGTATTTCTCTATGTAGACACCTTGTGTTCTCTACTATGAAGTCATACCCTGTAAATGCCATTTCGCTGCGCCATTTTTGGGGTGTGACAATAATCATCATAACTCCCAGTTGTAATTTATTGCTATCCACACCAACAACAGTTAAGATTTGACCATTATATGGTCCTTTGATAAAGCCCCATCCAAACTTAGTAATTCCCTTCTTCGTGCTCTATAACCTTTTTTCAAGGCACCTATACAAACATAGATCCATTTGAAAACCCTTGAATTAAGGGTTAAATCAATGTTTGTTTCAACTTGAATCAAGTTGTATCCTTAATTTTTTCCTTCAATTCCATCGCGTAATCCCTAAGATTGGCATATTGTTCTTCATGGTCACCCAAAATCTATTTCGTTGCAATTTCTTTTGTCCTGAATACCTTTGTCTCAGAGATGTTGATCTGAATTTTTTGATTTAATTGATATGTGAGAGAAGCAATTGGGATTTTACGTGTTGATCTCAGTTGAGCACTTGATCGAATTCCTTATCATGTTTAAGGTTTAGTTATATTAGATAAATCTAACACAACTAGAGTAGAAACTGTGTTCGAGTTGTATTAAGGATTATACGGAATCTAACTTTAATATTAAGAAGAACTTTGATGTAATAGTGAACACAAATATCAAACAGTTTAACAAACAAACAATAAGCCTCAATATTATTAATGAATAATACGAATTCTCTTCACAGTATTAGGGTTACAAAACCTTGAAGCTATAAACTTTTTTATAAAAATCACGTATCTAACTTTATGCCATAGGATATCCTTTTATACACCAAGGAGTTCGACACGGCTTACAATTCTTTTTCCCTAAGAAAAATCTTTTCTAAATCTTTTCTATAATTATCTAAACAAATCACACGACTTTACAATGTATATCTCATAAGCAGTTGTAACTAAAACCTCTAACAGTACAAACATATGCCTAACAGTTGTAACTTTAACACCAGTAGTAGTAACTCAATCAGCAGCCTTAACATTGTTCCAGCAGCAGTAACTTTGTTCTGGCAGAAGTAACTACTTAGTGTATTTCCATTGAAGTTCCCATCAGTCTTAACTTGTATTAGCAGTCTTAACTTTTTCACCAGTAGTTATAAACACTTAGCATATATCTTTGAAGTACATAAGCAACACTATCTTTACCAGAGCAGTAGTATCATTAACATGAGCAGCAGTAATCTTGAATCCTAAGAAGAAGGCTTTTAATCCCAACAATCCTCCCCTAAACTTGATATTTTCTCCCAAAATCATCAAGTTTCTTCATTCAAAGTTTCATAATCACCAGAAGGATGATTCCAAACACTTCACTTCTTGTTCTTCTGTTGTATGATGAACCAAAGAAGCTCATAAGACATTTCACTGTCATATTCTAGTTAAAGCTTATTCTCTAGCATCATTGAGAGTGTAGTCTTAGTGAGGGGATACTTCTTCTCCACCAACATGTAGATTTGCATGGATTGCATCATCAAAGAATGACCTCCACAGGAGTCAAACAGCTGCCAGTGCAATACTTTGTACCCATGTTGTTTCTTCCATACTTCATCCAGTTCATGTGGTTTAAACATTGTTTTTAGATCTCCCCACAACACATAATCATAATCAAAAGCTGGCACCTTCAATGGCCTTGTTGACCCATACTTGGCTTTAACCATTGCCTACAGAGTTTCCAAGTCCTCTCTATCAAAACTCTTAAGCATTTTACTGAATCTTGTAAACACTTGTTCTTTTCCATCAGCCCTAATTATCACCCAATACATTCTTTTTCTCTGTATAAATCTTCCAGTGAACAATCCTTGGAGGCTTAGTAGCCAAAGGTACAACATCAATAGGTACTTCTTCATCATCAGAAACCAGAACCATAAACTGTTTAAGATAAGTTGTATCTTTGTCTTCATCCACCTTCTGATTTTTTTCATCTCATGCTCCAATTATATACCTGCTCTCTTATTACTTTTTCCACCAACTCAGTGTTCAGGTCAACAAATGTATTTACTCTCTTCACAGCACTATCAAACTTGGCTTGGATGGTCTCAAAGTCAAAATGTTTCAAACTTCTAGGCCTCCATCCTTCCATGTTCTTTAGATATGTACACATTATCTTCCTTTGCTGAGCTTTGGTTGGTGGTTTGTTCCTCTTTTCTTCTGCCCTTTTGGCTGCAATGTGTTTCCTCCTCTTCTCTAGGAACTCCATAAATAACTTTGCCTTCTCAACCTCAGACAATTTCTCTCTCTCTTTTTCTTGCAATCTTTGAGCTAGTAGATGATCAGCCTCAACCTTTGCTTGTATGTCATCCCATGCGTTCATTTGGGCAATATTGGCTTCATCTTTCTCAGTTGCAATTCTTGCTTTCTCTGCTAATATTCTTTCTTCCTCATTATACTCAGCTTGTAGCCTTCTGGATTCTTCTTCGTCAAGCATGAGTTGATCTTTCTAGGACACAGGTTCAATCAATATACTCTTACCCTTACCATGTAGTTGTTGTTGTGATATCGTTGTTGTAGATTGAGCAGCTGGCTCTATGATAATAACCCCTTTCTCCTTGGGTCTTGTGCTCTTTAAGGCCTTGAGTGCTTGTGCTATAGTGATCTCATCAGCAGTTGTAGTTGTGGTACCAGTACTAACATCTTCAACAACAGCACTAACTTCAAACACTAACAGCATTAACCTTTTCACTAACAGTAGTAACCTGAGCAGCATCAATATTTATCTCAGCAGTAGAAACCATCACAACTTCTTCTACAACATTTTTTTTATCATTCATATCTTCAACAACAATTTTCTTTTCAATATCCACCAACTCATCCACCCCAGTATCCAGTACCTCATCCATGGCTATATCACTCATCCTCCCCTGTTTGGATGCATCCTCATCCAAAGTCTCTTCACCATCAGAGGAGTCAAGCCTAGCCTTAGCACCAATCTTGTATAACCTCTTAAGCTTATGAGTTCTTGACCTCTTTACAAGTTCAAGTTGCTTTACCCTGCTCTTTAAACTGGTGATCTCCCTTTACTGAGAAGATGTAAGCTTCTTTAGGTCAGAAACCTCCTTCTGTAAAGTAGTACATTGTTCCATCAATTCCTTAAGTTTAATGCTATCCTCATCACTTCAGAGTGTGTTACCTCTCCCGAGAGGTGAATCATTAGATTGATTAGACACAGCCTCAAACCTAGTTTGAGCATCTGCATCCCCCATGGTTTCTTAGCGCCTGGGACCATCACTTGAATCAGTTCCTTGGGAACTAGATTTAGTAGATGTTGCCTTGGATTGGGTCATATTGTTGTTACCATTGTCCTGCTCTGCATCTAAGTTAGAAGCAGTAGTGGCAGCCCTCACCAAATTGTCACCCCCTCCTTATGGACAGCCTCATCTGCTACAATGGTTGTAGGTGCACTAGACTGAGGTATCTCAGTGCCCTTTCTTTTTGGCATCATAGGTTTTTGGTTCTTTTGAGGGTATGATGTGGATGGCTGTAAAATTGTGGGTGTGTGTTGGGTATCAGTGGGGCTTTCTGAACCTTCACCCATTTGTTGTTGACCTTGTACCACCATTGTTTGAAATAAAGGTGTTACAGTACCAGAAAATCCTTTACCAATTCTTTTCATATTACAAAAAATATTTTTAGTATGAGAAGGTGCAAGATATATTCTCTTATGAGTTACCTTCATAGAAAATTGGTTGTCCAAAAATAATTGCAAAAACCTTGGATACATGAAAAATTTTCCAGAAAAATTGTCCAAGTTCTTAACTATACGATCAAAAATCAATTTAGAAAAATTAAACTTTTGGTTTGTAGCCAAGCAGATAATGGCAGATGCTATAGTGCTGCTAATTTCATTCCAAGAAGGTTTTTTAGGACGTAAACATTGTAAGATAGTATGAATAAGAAATTTCCATTATGGGGAGAAGAATGCTTTATAAAAAGTTAGTTTATCAGATGGCTTCTCATACCCCATCAATGCAAGATTTTCAAAAATTGTAGAATTTGGAAAATATTCAACACCTTCATCATCTGCTAGTCGAAGATTTCTCCTAATAGATGTTTCAGTGATGATGATATCCTTTCCATCTACTACGGCATGTATCTGTACTTCCTCATTGATTATTTTGGCCACACCAGAAGACCGAAACTGCTCAATACAGGAAACATATATAGTAAGATTAACAGTTAATGCATACCTAATAGGGTGTGCATTCAAGAAATCAATTATCTGTTCAAATCCTTCACTTTCAGTGGGTTTTAACAAAAATGTAACCATGTTGTGAGAATCAGCAAACTTTAGTGAAGACATTGTGTTGATTGTTGGGTTTTGTGATTGGATGAGAAAAGTGAGTTAGGGTTTGTATTTAGAGAGTACTTGTGAAGAATAAAATCGATTATATGAATGATTGGTGGATTTAAACCCTTAATCGATTGTATTTATGAAACAGTCCCCTGCACAAATTAGCAGTAGTAACCCTAGCAGCAGTAAGTTAAGCCTAGCAGCATTAACTTATGCCTAGCGGTATTAAGTCTGAGGCACCAGCATTAACTCCAATTCCCTTCCAATCTAACACTTTTCTTTGCTTTTCCTGCAAAATGTTACTCCAAAAACCAACAATGGAATGTAAATTAGCAGTTTTAAGTATAACCAAGCAGTTTAAGTATAATACTTTAACTAACAGAAGAAACATTTAATGACAAGAATAACAGTACTAATCCATACAAAACTTTACAAAAACATAAAGAGAACAAAGACTTTAAAGGTTTAACATGTCAATACTAGCAATCAAATATTGAAATCTACTTACATCAAAAGCTTTTGTAAGAAAATCTGCAACATTCTTGTCAGTATGGATTTTAACCATTTGAATCAATTTCTTTTCATTGCAATCTCTAATAAAATGATGTCTTATCTCTATATGCTTTGTTTTTGAATGAAAAACAGGATTTTTAATTATGCACGTAGTACTGTTATTGTCAATAAAGATCTTGGTATGCATAAAATTATACTCATAATCAAGTAGTTGATTCTGAATCCAAATCACTTGTCCACAGCAACTTGAAGCAGCCACATATTCAGCTTCTGTTGTGGAATTTGCAACCATTGTCTATTTCTTGCACTGCCATGATATCAATCTGCATCCTAGGAATTGACAACCTCATGTTGTAGACTTCCTATCCAAGCTTGCTCCAGCATAACCACTATCAATGTATGCTACCAAATTAGAAGAAGAATATTTTGGATACCAAAGGCCTAATTTTGGTTGACCTTTTAAGTACCTAAAAATACTTTTCACAACATGAGATGTGAAGCTTTTTGATTGACTTGGTATCTAGCACATGCACACACTTCAAACATAATATCAGGTTTTGAAGATGTGAAATACATCAATGAACCAATCATTGACCTATACAGATGAACATCCACTTCTTCGCCATATTCATCCTTGAGCAGAGGCTTTGAAGTTTCCATTGGTGTGCTTGCAGTCCTGACTTCTGTAAACCTAATTTTTTTCAAAATTTCAGCAACATACTTATCTTGACTGATAAATATATTGTTGCTCGCAAACACAGCTCGATTCCTTGAGCTTGTAAGGTTAAATTACCTTGGATAAATCCAAAACAACTTTTTTTGAAACTTTGTGAATATCAAAGAATATGCGGAATCTACTCTTCAATATTTAGAAGAATATTAACAATGTAACAGTGAACTTGAATGAACAAACAATATAACCAAAACGCTTCAATATTATTAATCAATAATACGAATACTTTGTATAGTACTAGGGTTTACAACCTTGAAGCTTTTATCAAAACGTACGTCTAACAACTTAACCTAGGACCTCCTTTTATACACCAAGGAGTCCTTTACAAGATAACTACAAATCTTCTAAACATATAGAATATACGTAACTTTCTAACTATATAAGATATACGCTGATTATCTTCTATACATATCTCTTCACACGTCATCATCTCTTTGGCAATACCTTTTTTCTTCAGTATTTTACTATAGCAGTACTAACTGGTTAGTACTGGTAGTTGTAATCTTCAGCAGTTCTAACTTTGTCTTGAAAGTACTAACTTGGCTTGGCAGTACTAAGTGTGAAGTCATTTAATTCCCAAAAATCCTCCCCTAAAATTGTGATTTACCTCCAAATCATCAAGTTTCTTGAATTAAACCTTTAAACTTGAGAGTATTCTTCCAAACACTTCATCTTCTTTCGGCCTGCATGAAGATCTTCCTTAGTAGTTCCTTTCCCATCTCAGTCTGCTCATCCACAGTTAGTTTTGTAGATAACATCACAGTGAGAGTACCCCTTGACAGTGGGTATTCTTTCTCCCCTAACTTGTATATGTCAGTTCCAGTTTTTGTAGACACATGGTGAACTCCACATGTATCATATAATCTCCATTGCAATCCTAGATTATTAGCTTGAAACTTCCATAATTTATCACCTTCATCTGGTTCAAAAATTCTTTTCCATTCTACCCAGAGAATTCTTCTTACTCTGTTACCCTGATGGATTCTTTCAACCAAATCATCTCTGTCAAATCCCTTTTGAGCATATCATCAAAGAATTGGTACACCTCAGAATGGTTTCCAATTCTTATTATCTTCCAAAATTTTCCTATGTCATCAGTATAGATCTCCCAGTCAATTATTAGATACTTGGCCTGCAAAGCTTATATTCAACCCTTCTTCAGTCAACTCTTCTTCTTGTTCTTCAACAGTGGATAATTATTAATTAATCTTTTGCTTTTTAGAAGACCCTGATTCCAAAGATAAACCAGCTCTTTTAACTCTTCTTACCTCTTATTATGTTCCCATAGGAACAAAATCGTGAACTTTCTTATAAGCCTTGATGTATAGACCTTCAATTTTTTCCTATGATTTACCTGTGAGTTGACTAGCAGTCCAATTATCTTGATACTTCAGATAGGTAGACATACGCTTCATCTTTTCTGCTCTGGTTGGGGGTCTATTCCTTCTTACTTCAGTTCTTTTTGCACTAAGACTCCTTTTGATCATGTTCAATAACTCTTGTAGTGCACTCTCTCTATCTTTTTCGTTGATAGTTGCCCTGTCATTTTCATAAATCTTCTGAGCTAAAAGCTTATCTGCTTTTTCTTGTGCCATTCTCTCTGCTTCAGCTGTTTCTCTTGCAAGTCTTTGTTCATCCAGAAATCTTACAATCTCAAATTATGTTTATTCGTCTTCCTGTGCTTTCTGAGCTATCTCTTCAGTAAAGCTCATCTGAAGTTGTACACTCTTCTTCACCTTTTTAGGTTGCTCAGACTCTTGCATAATCCCTTTTCCTTTGTCAGCAACACTGGCAGTACTAACTGATGCACCGGCAATACTAACTAGTTCAGCAGTACTAACCTCTTTAGCAGCGTCAAGATCTGTTTCACCCATACCAGCATTACCCATATCAGCATCATCAAACCTCCCCTGATTCTCTGCATCTTCTTCAACCAAAGTAATGTTTGGATCTTCTTCAATTTTAGAAATTCTCCTCCCCTGTTTGGAAGGATCCTCCAAATCATAATCAGTGTCATCATCTGTAGACTCCACAATATTGGCCTTCCTTTTAGCTTTATTGGATTTGATATTTTTCTCTAACTTATTTACCTTCTGAATGAGCTTTGTATAAGCAGCACCATAGAGCTGCTTTGTTTCCTTCAATTCTTTCTCCAAGCCAGTGACTCTTGCTGTCAGTTTTGTACAAATTTCCATCAATTCTTTGTGTTTCAGACTTCCCTCATCACTTCCAAGTGTGTTAACTCTTGGGAGAGGTGAATCATGAGGCATGTAAGACTCAGTCTCAACCCTAGGTTGATCATCTTAGCCCCCCCCCATTGTATCCTGTTGGATGGGGTTTCCATCACCTGAATCAAGCTTATGAGAACTTGACTCATTAGATGTTGCCATGGTTTGGGTCTTATCAATGTTACCACTGGCCTGTCCAGCTTCTAAGCCAGAGACAGTTGTGGCAGCCCGCACCATTCTATCAGAGACAGCCTCATCTACTACATTGGGATTAGTAGGAGCTTTGGGCTGAGGAACCACAGAGTCTTGTCTGATTCTCCTCCTATATGTTTTTGTGATTTGAGGTTGTGAGGAAGATGGAGTACTAATGGATGTGTGATGGGACTCAACTGGGATTGTTTATCCTTCACCCTGAATGCCTTGATCCTGAATAAGCCTTTCTGGAAATAGTCGTACTTCTATCCCATTATCTCCTTTAGAATTCATCCTCACGTTATTAAATAGCTTTTGAGTAAGGGTAGGAGTTTTATAAACAGTTTTGTGAGATAGAAGCAGATTTTTGTGCTTATTCAAAAACAGTTGTATAATTCTTGGATACATTAAAAATTTGTATTTGCTTTCCAAGTTTTTCACCATACCATCAAAAATCAATTTTGAAATGTTAAAAGTCCTGTTTGTAGCTAAGCAAATGAGAGCAGTTGCAATATTGCTATTGAATTGCTCCCAAGAAGTTTTCTTTGGACTTAAACAGTGTAAGATGGTATGAATTAGAAATCTCCATTGAGAGGGGAAAAGTGTCCTTTTTGAAAAGTTAGTTTATCAGAATTTGACACATACCCCATTCTGGAAAGAGTTTCAAAGATTTCAGTATTAGGCAAAGAACTAATATCATTATCATCTGCTAGTTTGAGATGTCTCCTAACAGATGACTCTGTAATAGTTAAGGTTTTGCCATCAATTGTAGCAATTATTTCTTGTTCTCCATTATCAAGTGTATTGGCAGTAGTAGTCTGCCAAAACTTTTTCATTTGAGAAACAGAGATAGTAGAATTCTCTAAAAGAGCATACCTGATGTGGCTAACACTAAGAAAATCCACTATCTGCTGAAAGCCGTAACTTCCTTCTGATTTCAACAAGTACGCAACCATGTTATGCTTATCACAAAAATCCAAATTTACCATTATGATCAATAAAAGTGTGATTAGGGTTCTGGGCTGTAACACCCCCATTTTCGATATACGCAGCGGAATATAAGTTGGGGTATTACTTCAGGTATCGTAGTCATAAAAATAGAAAACGACTCGAAAGAGACATTTTAGATAAAGTTGTTATCATTCATTTATTAAAATCAGAGTTACATAATAGAGGTCCCAGCAGGAAGTTCTGAAATACGTTATAAAAGATACGTTATTTGTTGAATGATAACAAAATGGATAGTCTTTTTATAAGAAGAAGGTCCATTAGCCACTTTGTGCTAAGTCATGCTTTTAGTTACCTGAGATAAAACATGTTAAAAAGTCAACACAAAGTTTGAGTGAATTCATAGCGTTTAAAGTTATAATCAGTTGAACGCAAGCTAAGTAGAAAGTAAATCAGTAATATTGCAGTTCAATATATTGCTCTAAGTCTCATGAACTCAAACGTTAACGGGTGTTTGTGTGCTATTACCAACATAAGTAAATGTAGTAATAATACCCCCGGGTAGGAGCTTGCCAACTACCTACGTTGGTTCTCAAATAAAGTGCATTTGGTTATCAATCCGGTTAGCACATAGGCTATCTATCCGGCTAACACAAATGGGCTATCAACCTCCAATAAATCTAATTCACAATATTCGCGTTCACTCGCAAGTGACTAAGGGTTCATGATATGAGGGTCTTTTAATGGCAACGAAGTGTCTTAGGCAATATCAATCAGGAAAGCATACAGAAAAATACTTATGTTCAGGATTGTAGCATGTATCTCCTCACAAGTTTGAAAAACGTATAAAAGTGGGACTATGAACTCTCCTTAGCAGTCTGGATGGAAAACAAGTTAAATATAATTGATAAACGTCTCCGGAACGCGACCTGGGTTGGTATGTCATGTTTTAGTACTTGTATTCAGATATATGTGAGTTTTAGTATTTGTTTCGTAACGTTTTGGATGACAGTTAAATGTTTAAATGAGACAACATGAAGTCTCTTCAAATGTTGGTGGATGATAAGATTTTATCTTATTTCATGTGTTTATGTTTATGTTTTCGTTTGATTGTTATCGAGATAAATATGTCTCGTGTATTAGTTTCTAATATAAATCGATTCGAAATATATTTCTAATAATAATTATAAAATGTTACGCTTTTTACACTTATAGTTTCATATATTGACAGTTTATACCCCTGAACTTTCATAAAATGACAATTTTTACCCCTGAACTTTGGTGAAATGACAGTTTTTACCCTTGTAATTTCAAAAATGACAATTTATACCCATAACTATGGGTCGTTGGCAAAAACAACCCTTGTTTTAATAACTTTGAAATATTTACACTTTTGGCCCAAGAAAACTCCATCTTTCGGATTTGGCATGTTTTACCCTTAAACTTTATGTCGATTTCATATTTGGTCCTAGTTATAAAAACAAGTAGAGTTTTGGCAGTTTTGACCCTCAAAGCATTTTTATTGTTTCACTCGATGTCCTTAATTCATTTTAACGCGTTTTAAACATAGGAAAAAGACACGACTTGCTACGACTCGTTTATACAAGTTATGATAAATTTGAAAATAAGTTGATAAGGGCTTATTTGATTATATTTTAGCTTATAGCTTTTCGAAAATGAAAATTAGAAATTAAAAAGGGTGCACTTGGTTTTGTTATAACTCGCCCAAAAGGAAAATAAATATAGGCAAGACCGTGCGTTAACTTTACAACGTTCTTAATCCTTCTTATAGTTTGCTAGGTGATCTTTTAATTGGTTCAAACCCCATGTTCTAAACCTTTATAGTTTGCTTAAAATAATTATTCAAAGAGGGGGGTTTGTGACGATATATAAAGGATGTTTGTTTTTAGCGAGCGACTAGCCCAAAACATGGTTCATTTTAGGACGGGGCGAGACCAAATTTTGACGACGCTTTTATTCCTTTAATATCTATTCTACGTGGTCTTTTAAATGGCCAAGTTCCAGATTTTAATAACTTCATTTGATGGTCGAAATAAATGGACAAAGAGAGTCACGTTGGGCGTTTATTCACCAGGAAAAAGAAAAAGAAAAATTTTGAGTTTAAAATAGGCCCTAATGCATAGCCCTTGTCATACGGTTTTAGGACTCGTGCCTTTATTTTTTTGAAGAAAACGTCGTTCCGGACAACTTTTGTGTTTTAACTTTTTGACGAAACGGACCAGAAATGCCTCGTTTTGCGTGATTTAACATTCTGTTACAGAATGTTTTGTTTCAGATTTTATCAAACTTCAAATCGCCGTATCTTTTGACTCGTGTACTCATTATAGGTGATTCAATTTGCTATATCTTTATTTTAATTTTATCTACAACAATATGTAAACTACCAAATCTATATGTGGTCGGTTTAGTAGGAAATTTTATTAAAATGTCTATTATTTTAACATTTATAAACCTAAATTAATATATAATTTCTCATAACTTGTTTTATAGATTGTTTTGACCTTAGCTTTCAATTAGAACTTTTTTAGTGACTTATTTAAATGCATTCTAAGTTTACAAAAGAAATAAAAAAGGCAGGATTACTTACTTGCTTAAAAATTCGATTACTTGAGATTTTGGACAATATAACTTGGAAAGAGAAAACCAATCTTTCTCCACCTTCTAAGCCTTCCTAGACTCTTTCTTAGCTTTTATTTGAGGCTGTTTGCTCAGTGGTTAAAGGGGTGTATGGTTGTTTTGTGTATTTCGAATGGTGGTGAATTAAAAAGAAGAAAGTGGGTCAATTTATATAGAGATGGGTTTCTAGGGTTTTCAAAGGATCCTAGTCATCATGTGGGAGTAGAAGGGACATGGTGATGTGGTGAGTTGAAGGTTGTGGGGTGAAGAGGAGGGTGGCGTGGTGTTTTGAGATGGTGGTGATGTGTTTTTCTTCTAAACCAAAGAAACAAAATACTAATTTGTGCATGGTACATATCAAAGGAGACATGGTGTGTTGGAGGTATTTTAGACCTAAAAGAAACTTATGGTATAGGGTTTGCTTAGGTGTAAGTGAAGAAATGGTTTGGTTATAGTTTGTTAGTTTCGAACTAGGGAATTTTGATAGGGATCGAATGGCTTTAAAGGGTGGTACATTGGCTATGGCATGTTGTACCTAGGGTTTTAGGGAAGTAACAAATTTAGTTTTGGGTTAGGTTTAAGTATTTGTTGTGTGGAAATTAAATTAGGGCTTGTATGTTTAATAGTTGTGTCGAATTGTACATAAAATGGAAAGGAGTCACAATGTGCTTTAAAGGGTTGTACCATAGGCTTGATAGGGTTGTACTCTAGTTTAAGAAGTATAGAAAATATATTTTTAGGGTTTGCTTAAGTTAAATTAATTGTATGTTGGTTTAATTAGATTTATAGATAATTAAATGTAGTTTTAAGTTTTTATGTATTAATGACTTGTACATTGGCTTGGGTAAGTTGTACTTTAGTGTTTTAGGGTTTAGTTACTCATATACATTGTTATAATGGTTTAGGGTTTCGTAGAAACTCTAATAGATAAGAAATGTTTAGTTTGAACGTTTATTAGTCGTACGTTTACGAATTAACGTAAAGTGGCAAATGGAATATCGTAAAGTTTTATATTTAACATATGTAAATGTTTATGTGAAATAAATATTAGGTAAGTTGATGTCGGTCCGCGTGTGAGCACGTTTATCAAGGATGTGAGTTACGTCACATTAGATAATAGTTATGATCAGATAAAAAAAAAGTTATACTTAGAAAAAGGATAAGTATTCTTTATTTAAAATATGAAATAGTTTATTATAGAGTGAAATTTTACGAGTGGTTACATGGGTTATGATTTCTTATGAGAGAATGTGAGTTTGGTAAAGCCAATTGGGATTACATAAAGAACACTTAGGGTTTCGATTGGACTGACTTGAATAAATCTTTTCTTTCTCGTGAAGAAATCTTTTAAGTTAAAGAAATTATGTGAATTATCCAATTTAGAAAACCTATAAGCAAAGTAAGTAACAAAAATCTCTCAACGGCTATAATTAAAAAGATGGTTATTCCCAAACAGCACTAACGGTTACCCAGCAGTTTAAAGTTTTAGCCTAGCAGTACAAACTTTTGTCTAACAGTACTAACTTTTTACAAAAAAACTTTTTCTCAGCAGTATTAACCCAATTATTTCATGGTTGTGTGAGAACCAATAATTTTCAGTATAAATACCGCCTGATCAGATAAACTCATTAAAAGAGCTTTCTTGACAAGGATTCCAGCTCATGGCAAGTGTTACCTCTAACACAAATGTATTAGATTCACTTTTGCTCACTGTTCTCTAAACCAGATGTCCTTAGACTAACACACTATCAAATGATAGAATGGTAAAGAGTGAGTTAGATCAGTTACTATCTGACTAACTAAAAACCATCAATTCATGTTCAGTATAGGTTGATTTCAAAAAAAAGATTTTAAAGAACCTCCCAACTCAGGTGTTAACCCTTGTCAAGTGATCCCCAATCCTTCTCTATCATGAATTAGTTGCACCAGCATTAAGAAACAACATATCTTTCAACAAGCCACCACTTTTGCTTCTCACACAACATCAGTTCCAATCATACAGCTTTGCTTATCCTGCAAATGTTAGTCTAAAACCAAGAAAACACAAACCAGAGCATTTCCTTCATAACAGTATTAATTTTTACTAACAATTTTAACTTAACAGTACTAATTTGCACTAGTAGTATTAACTCAACAGTCTAGCAGTATTAACATCTAACAGTACTAATCCTTTACAAAACTTCACAAAGACACAAAGAGATTAAAACTTTATGGATTTGTCATTCCAATACTTGCAACCAAGTACTGAAACCTTCCAACATCAAGACCTTTTGTAAGTAAATCTTCAAAATTGTTATCGGTGTGTATTTTAACAACTTGAATTAACTTTTTATCATTGCAATCTCTTAGAAAATGATGTCTAATCTCTATGGGTTTTGTTTTAGAGTGTAAAATAGGATTTTTAATAATACAAATAGTACTGTTATTGTCAATATAAATCATGGTGTGCATAAAATTATACCCATAATCCAGCATTTGATTCTGAATCCAGAGTACTTGTCCACAACAACTAGCAGCAGCCACATATTCAGCTTCAGTTGTTGAATTGGCAACCACAGTTTGCTTCTTACACTGCCATGATATCAACCTGCATCCTAGGAACTGACAACCACCTGTTATTGCCTTCCTATCTAAACTTGCTCCAGTATAATCACTTTCACTATATGCCACCAGATCAAAAGGAGAATCTCTAGGATACCAAAGGCCTAATTTAGGTTAACCTTTTAGGTGTAACTTGGAATCTGGAACATGTACATACTGCAAACATAATGTCTGATCTAGATGATATAAGATACATCAATGATCCAATCATGGACCTGTAGAGATGAACATCAACATCATCACCATCTAAGTCTTTGAGCAAAGGCTTGTCTGGATCCATTGGGGTGCTAGCTGTCTTGACATCTGTGTACCCAAATTTCTTTAAAATATCAGCTACATATTTATCCTGACTGATAAATATACCATCTTCATTCTGTTTGACTTACAACCCTAAGAAGAAATTAAGTTCTCCCTTAGAACTCATTTGAAACTTGTCATGCATCAGTTTCTCAAATTCAGTACGCATCTCCTTCTTTGTAGAGCCACAAATAATGTCATCAACATAGACCTGGACAAGCAAAATATATCCTTTTTGCCTCTTAATAAACAACGTCTCATCTATCTTACCTCTGTGAAAATCATTGTCCAATAAATACTTGGCCAAGGTTTCATACCAGGCTCTTGGAGCTTGATGCAAACCATAAAGTGCCTTCACCACCTTGTAGACTTTGTCTAGATAGTCAGGATCTTCAAACCCTGGTGGTTGAGTAACACAAACCTGTTCATCAATTGTATAATAAAGGAAAGCACTCTTCACATCCATCTAATACACCATGAATCCCATAAAAGAATCATTAGCCAAAAACAGCCTTATTGCCTCAATTATTGCTACAGAGGCAAAAACTTAATCATAGTCTATGCCTTCTACTTGAGTATAACCCTGTGCAACTAGCCTTGCTTTATTCTTAATGACAATTCCTCTCTCATCTTTCTTGTTCCTGAACACCCATTTTATACCAATTGCCCACTTACCCTTAGGCAAATCTACTAGAACCCAAACCTTTTGTAGCTTAAACTGTGAAAGCTCTTCCTACATTGCTTCTACCTAGGATGGGTCACTAAGAGCTTTGGCAATTCTTTTGGGTTCTTCCTGAGATAGAGTACCCAACAAAGAATCCCCTGCAACACTAGACTTATTCTCCAAGAACTCAACATGCAAGTTTTCTTCTACCTTCTTAGTTCTAATGTTGTATACCCTAAAAGCCTTACTATTCATAGAGTACCCAACAAAGAATCCCTCATCAGAGTTTCCATCAAACTTGCCCAAATGATCTAAGGTATTTAGGATTGTAACATGACATCCAAATGGTCTCATGAAGCTTAGACCAGGTTTTCTACCTCTAAATAGTTCATAAGGAGTCTTGTTGTGAGGCTTCACTACTAATACCCTATTCTGCACATAGCAAGCAATATGAACTGCTTCAACCTAAAATGTAGTAGGTAACTTAGATTCAGCTAACATGGTTCTAGCAACCTCAATCAGTGTCATGTTTCTCCTTTCAGCAACACCATTCTAATGAGGAGTTCTAGCTACACAAAATTCCCTGTTAATACCTAGATCAACACGAGATACAATACTACTTGATCAATTGTAGAACGGTTACTCAATAATAACAGGGATCAAACGATCCTTGAGGCTGAACACATACTACTCTAGGCGTTTACAAGAACAACCATATGCCTGGACACACACACAATTTTCTGGTGTTCACATCTAACACACATAAAACATAGACCCTACATCTCTTTATATAATAGATACATCTAGGGTTTACAAAGACTCCTAACTTTATACATTATCATTTAATCCCTTCTAGTTTTATTCTTCTTGATATTGTTCTGTATTTCTCAACTCAATATAAATCCCAACAATCTTTCCCTAGTTGATAATTACAAAACATTCTTATGAATCTTCTATTAATGAAACACACTTCCCCTTAAGCTCAACTCGTGTGAACTTAAATAACATGTTGTGCCACCAAGGATCTGCAAGTTTCAAAACTTCTATGTACCTCTTCTTCCCCTTTTTGTCATTATCCACTAGGGAACGCTAAGTAGATGCAACTATTATTTTGACAACCACTAACCAATATCACACTTCCAACCCAGGCTTCCAATGTCTCGAATTACCCTCCATGAAGAACACCAAAAAGAAGACTAAAAATGAATTCAAGACAGTAGAAACATAAACCAGCAGTAGTAATAATGATTAGTAGTAGTAAAAACGTTCCCCTCAAATGGTGCATGTAAATTATTAAACACCCTATAATATACTTCCCCTAAAATCCATGTGTTAACCATTTAAAGTAACCATAATAACTTTCGAATAACTAACCACCATAGCAACGAACACCATGTAGTACCATCCATGAACGAGCACCAAAACGCTTACTAAAAATGACTGCAATAGTAATCGAAACCAATCAGTAGTAACTTTGAAGAATAATTCTAAGGTTTAGCAGTAGAAACCATGTAACAGTAGTAATCTTCCCCTTAACATGATAACTACTTTATCAATCTTTCCAATCCTCATCAAATTCCAAATAAGTGTAACAATATCTGAGATCTTGAACTTTGAAATCAAAAACAAACTTCTGTGTGTGTTGTCCGACATCTCCATATAAAAACTTCAACCAAATCGGGTCTTCAATCCACAAAACATACACTACTCCACTCTTTAATAAGAACCAAACATTAACTTGTAGTATCAACAAGTAAGGAGTTGTAGTACTAACATTTGATCTTTGAGCATCAGTAAGTATCGATTAGCAGTACAAAAATTTAAGTAGCACTACTAAAATTTAAGTAGCAGTACTAAAAACCTTCGAGCAGTAATAACCGAATACAAGCCGCAGCATTAACTTCGATATAACTAGCAGTACTATCTTTGAACAATAGTATTAAGTATGTAAGTAGCAGTACTAAAATTTTTAGTAACAGTACTAAAAGTTTAATAGCAGTACTAACTTAGGAGTGGCAGCAGTAACCAATAAGCGTAGCAGTATAAAAAATCAAGTAGGAGTACTAAACTTTAAGTAGAAGTACTAAACATTACCAGTAACTTTATTAAACATAGGGGTACTCTCAACATTAGTAGCTTTACTCCCATAACTCATACCCCTACTTAGAAACACCAGTAACCTCAGTCGTTTATTCCACCAGTAGGATAACCACAGTCATAAACGCTCCTTCTCCAGTAACCTTGAACAAGTAGAAGCACACATTTCGATTAGTATAAACCTCCAATCCAACGAACAAAACAATCACAGCTTCTTCATTGCATGAACAAATTCCAAATTAATTTGCAAAAACCTTAGCTACTTGTCTTGGCACCAAAGTTTCTAGCTTCAAATCACTTAATCGATTCCTTTTCTGCAGCAGATTCTTAAAAATTTATATCTTTTAATCAAAAGCTCAGATTAAAGATCCCTCTGGTGAGAATATGCCTTGATATATAGGGAACCTTTAGTAAAATTTTTTTTACGATCCAACAGTTATCGAATGAGATATCGCCTTTGTTAGGTCACCATATTAATCACACACAACATAGATTTAGAGAGAGAAAGAGTGGTATGTAACTTGTATAAGAGAAGTGAAAATGAAATAACCAAGAACCAACATCCTCTCCCTTCAAAGGAAGGGGTATTTATAGTGTTTACATGTGGATGGGCGTTTCTTTAGTTCCACTAAGTGGGCCGCTCATGAGCTTGCTTCATGAGCGGGCCTTGTAACTAACATACAAGCCTTATAGTTTACGACCTAATACATATACTAAATGACTGACACTTTATAATGATTACAGGCAATCCCAACAATCTCCCCCTAAGGGTTGGTCATTTCAATACTTAGGTCATCTGACGACTTTATCTCTTTTCTTGATGTTTGACTTTCTTTGCTTGAGACGTCTTAATTTTTTGGTTCTTTGTTCTTGTTGTTGTTATCTTATGTTGGTTCTCCTTGCATTCATCAACGTATTTAACTCTGTTGTCTTTACCTCTTTCTCCAACATGCTCATACTTCTTTTGACTTTGAATCTTCATACTTATAGAGCTCTCATTTCATAGCTTTGATCTTTGTCTTTTAACTTTGTAGATTCTTTTTTGTGACGTAGAATCTTTCTCTGAACTTTGCTTTACTTTAATCATAGTGAGAACTTTCTTTGTGATGTTTGTATGGGCATGTGGAAACTAATGTAATGTTGATGATGGTAATGGAACTCCCGGTCTCCATAAGTACCTGCATGAAAACAGTTAGCAATAAAGTATCAAGCACTTATAGGTTTGGACTTCAAGATCATTAACAGCATAGTGTGAAAACTTTCTCTAATCCTTGCCAAGGCTGTTCCTGAACCGGATACCCCCAAGAGGGCTTACATAGATATACCGAAGTATATCAACGATTCGGGTGAGCCGCTGAAGTATACCGAAGTATAACTCCACGACTGTAGACCGTTTGAAACATAGTAACAACCACCATGATATTAGTGGCAAGATCCAAAGATCTCATAAAAGATTCTTACATCTTGCTTTCTTTTTGGCGAACACAAGTGTATGTTATGGAAAGTGTATCCTAAGGGATCTTTTGATGAATCTCGTGACTTTAGACTTGATTAAGTGCGTTTTGGTTTTAGTAGTCGGAGGCATGGAGCAGAGTAACTCCTTTTCAATATCAACACATCTCGGAGTGAGAGGTCGATAGATTATTCGAGGTTCTCCGTGAGAAATGAAACAAGTATCTTTTAAGCGATACCTGAGTGGCTAGTTGGTTAAGTGCAATGCGTCACTGGGTTCATGATGTCTTGTCTTCTATACCGGTGTAACATCTGGTAATTTTCCAAATCCTTTTCACTAGCCAAATATTTATTTTTGCATCACCTTATTATTTGAACTTTATCCTGAACTTATTTGAACTTGAAAAATGCAAGATATCTTGAGAAACGTAAGGGTTATCGCTTTATTATGTCAGCACAACCTAGAAAGCACGAAACGAATCGAATTTTTCTAATAAATTAACATCGAGAAAGTTATGCATATTTATACTCGTTTTTATTTGAAAAATCATTTCAGAAACAATGGCATAATTTTCATAGTTTTTCGAGTCCGTTTGGTACGTCAAATGGGTCCCACAGTGATTATCGTAAAAGTTTCGCAAAGTTGTCACATATAACCCCTCCGCCCACAAGTTACACCGCACCCCCCTCTACTTTATATTGTCCATCTTTAGTCCCTCACACCATATAAAAACATTTTTTATTATTTCTTTCCCATAAAAACACACACACTCACACATAATTCTCTCTCTCTCTCTCTCTCTCTCTCTCTCTCTCTCCCATTCATCGAACCACCATTGTCGACCACCATCGCCGTCTGCCGGCCATCACCGTCGCTAGTATTTTTTCCGGCCAAACCCCAAACTTCACCCAAACGTAGATTAGGCCACCATTATACATTCTGGAGCATTTGAGATCATGAGGAGCTCGTTTGATACCCGAACGCCGTCACGCCACCACCACAATTAACACCAACATCCACTGCCGCTTCACCCACCCCTTCCCTCTCGGTAAAACCCTCTTGCACCCCATCCCCTTCATTTTAATTTAAATCGAAACCCTACCCTAAAATTTAGTAAAACCTATTTCAATAATTAAAAACCTTTTGTTTTTATCAAAACCGTGTAGATCTAGTTGGTTTGACCTCGACTCGGTTTGAGTCGCGTGACTCAGCCGAGTCAACTCGTGATTCGAGTTGACTCGGGGCAAGTTTTAATTATTTTGTTTTATTCTTGATCGATATTGACTTGTTCCATGTTTGTGTAGTCTGAATTTGGAGTAAGGTTGTTTTTAGTTCGGTTTGGTCTCGGCCGTGGGCTATGGCTCATGGTGAGTCGAGCCATGACTCGTGGTGAGTCACGACGTTTGCCTAGGATTAGTTTGGTTTGTTTGTGAATGGTCTTAGAGTTGGATTTGGATTTGTTTGTGTTTGGGTTCGGATATGTTGTCGCGTAGGTCAAAGGGTGCAAGACTCAAATCGAGTCAAGTCGTGACTCAAGGGAGTCACGGCTAGAGTTTTAAAGGTTGGTTTTATTGGTTTTGGATTGGTTTTGGGTTGTATTGGATTCAATATGGGTTCGGTTGTGGTTGTGGTTAGGCCAACAGCCACCACGGCTCGATGAGGAGTGAGCCGTGACTCAAGAGAGTCACGGCATAGGTTATTAGTTGTTGTTTAGGGTTTGCGTTTGGTTTAGATATTTTGTTTAGATTCAGTTTGTGTTTTTGCATTAGCCGAGCGATACATGACTTATATCGAGTTAAGCCGTGACTCAAGATGAGTGACGGTATAAGGTGTTGGTTGTTATTGTGTTTGGTTTAGTTTCGGATTTGTTTGTTTGGTGCCGAGAGCCACACGGCTTGGATAAGAGTCAAGGCGTGACTCGAGGCGATTCACGGAAAGGGTGTTATTAGGTTTGATATTGTCTCGGGTTTGGTTTTGGCTTAGTGATATCGTGTCCTAGCCGAGAGCTACCTAGGCTCAATGTAAGTCGAGCCGTGACTCACTGGGAGTCATGGAAAGGGTCGAGTTTACTTGGTTTAGTCTCGAGTTTATTTTATTATAGTTTTGCCTTATTATTTTAGTTTATGTTACTTATTTATTTAGTTGTTTATCGATTGGTGTTTCGGAAATTATTTGGATAATATGGGATATGATTTGGACATTGGACTTGGATATGTGTTATTAACCTATGCTTGGATGAGAATTGGACGTTATTGGATTTACGGTATTAGCCGATGGACCTTATGGATGATTTTGGTAATTGAGACAGAAGAGTATGTTAGACTCATAAGAGCTTAACATATTTGGACCCGAACAAACATAAAATGGTCGATAAACTTGACATTTAATATATTTAATATATAAGCGAATGATAGTGTCCAATTATATATATTTAACTTGTAAACGTGACAATAAAACTTATAGTCATAACGACTTGGAAATACTTTATAAACGGACGCATCATGCCCAAATTTTGATAAAATCTTTTATAACTTTATCGTTTATGATTACTCATTATCCTAAAAACCTTTTCGAAACTTATACGCTTTCTTCCTAAATCAAGATGTTTTATCAACTATTTTGGAAATGGGTAAAACACCGAAACAACCTATTGATGTTTTCTTTCTTGTTTTCTTATTTTATTCTTCTTCTTAATCTTAGTTCTTCTCTCTCTTCGTTATTCTTTTCTTCATATCCATTTTTTGTTTGCTGACTTTTATTATCTTAACTTCTCGTATCCACACGAGTCTTAAACGTTATTTCTCTCAAATGCCATTGAAATAAAACCTTTTCATTTCAAACACGAGTATTACTTATAAATCACTTTGAGGTTTATTGCTGAGACATATTATTCACATATTAGGTTATGATGAGGTTCATTTGTTGTGCTGTACCATCCTATTATTTGTGAAATCTTGTTTCTCTACTACTAAGGTGTGATTCGTATCCCCACTTTTACTTTTAAATTGTTTATAAACCCATGGGGGAGATACATGCTATTTACTTATTTTTATGAGCACAATTGTTTATTGGTATGCTATTCCTGACTGAAATGTTAATGCTAAGAACCGTCCTTGCCAAAAGCAAGTCCCTCGATCATGAAACATTAATCACTTGCGAGTGAGCGCAATTGTAGTTTATAGGCCTATAGGAATTTACCTTCCCGCCATGTGGACTAAGGTCGATCCGCATGTGATGTACTATATTCGAGTTTTACTAGGTATCTGGCAAGGTACCTTGCTTTGGGGGCAACTATTATATTATGAAATTCGGCGGTTACTGTCGACTTACGCCAAGGTATTTGTATTTGTTACATATATCTTCCAGACTTAAAAATTTGGTGCTCAACTGTTATTTATTAAACCTATGGATTACACTCAACCTTTGTGCTGACTTTTTAGCATGTTTTATCTCAAGTGATTGATGCATATTTGTGGGCACCGGGAGTGGCTGAAGACTTTTGATGGCTATCTTGGGCTTTATTATCTATCTCTACTATCTTATCATTCAAGAAACCTTTTTAATCTATGTTTTATTTCCGCTGCAAACTATTTTTTATTTCCGCTGCAACTCATATTTGAGAGTCTTTTAGACTCTAAATGTTTAATTTTGTATTCGAATGATATGTTTTTTGCTAAAACATCTCGTTATGAGATCGTTTTTTATGGATGTGACTATCTTACCCCTCACGTAGCACCCCAAGCTCCGTTCCGCTATCATATTCCGAGTTGGGGGTGTTACAACTGGCATCACCTTGGTAACAACCAGTAGCATATGAGTTGAACCCGGTTTCTGCCCTAAGGTTGAACATTTAGAGGGTTATTTCTTTTCACCCTTTTATTAACTTTTCTTTTTAATTCTTCAAACCCTTCTTTCTCCTTTCATTATTTTTTTCTTCTTTTTTTCAATCATACCTAAGGACTTCTAGTACTAAACTATTGGTATTGTCCATAGGTAGATCCCTCCGGTTTTAGCGGATCATAGGACGTATTTCCTAACTTTAGTCACCTTATAACTCCATTACTATCCTATGTTGCCATAAACCATTCATTTGAAAAATCTCTTAAAGTGTTTATGATTATAAAACATATTTTGTTAACACCTTGAGAGTTTTGCATTTTCTTAAATACTCCCTCTTCACATGTGCTCATAAGTTTTTTAGATAAATTTTCACATGTCGGGTGGAGTTTGCACTTTTGAATTGATTGATTTTCAGTGAACATGACCGATTTGAGAAAATCTTACATCACTAATTAGACTAGCTTGAAATTATTACCCATCCTTGTCACATTCAAAGAAAATCTCTCGAAACGGTATACTCTACTCAGACAAGTCCTATTCAAGACATGCTTACATCACTGATTAGACCAGCTTGAAATTATTACTCATCCAGGACAAGTCCTTTCGATTAATAAGAGTTAGGTTTCATTAATTCATTGGTTATATCTGATTCGAGCTCATGCGAGATTCCACACGTATGTTAACATATTTTAATCACAATTTTATATTTCTCCCCCTCAAAAATAGCATATTGATGTTGTTTTTGAAGAAACGTTTGATTAAAATATGCTTTTTGAGGTTTGTGGGAAGATTCCAACAAGAATTTTAGGTTTTGAACAAAGATGATTTCAAGTACTCCCCCTCAACAAGTGAAGTCACTTTTTGAGGTTTTAAACACGAGAGGGAATACTTGTTCTTTTGAGCTTAATTTTGAAAAAATTGTCAAAATTTTGATTAATTCTACTCAAAAGTAAGAATCCTTCGCTCCATATATTAGGATTGAGGCACTGAGGCGTACCTCAAGCTGCTTTCTTTACAAAGAACTGGCTGCGCACTATTATGTGTGAACAAGCCATTGTCTTGCATAAGCAATATTTAATGAAAAACAAATGACAATTGTACCAATGATTACTCAGGAAGACGAAATATGAGAATGTTTGGATCCTTAACTCTTCCCCAACATATCCTTCCAATCTTCGCATTTGAGCCCGGTGCTTAAGCATGTAGTCAATACGTGCTAAGAACTTGATTGCCTGCTTCACATCATTTCATCTCCATGTCATGTGTCGTAACCAACCTTGCTTACGCCCTTCTATATGGTTTTCAAGAATGTGATCAAGCTCAGACCTGATGTGTATCAATGTTTTATCACTGAATTTGTGAATGTCTTTGTATCCCATGAACATTAGTGTAGAACCTAAGATCTAACTCTTCTAGGATTATAGAGACAATGATTGAATGCACAGCGGAATAAGAACAAGAACACAATCAAAGTTTCTTAACAAGGTTTTTCTTATAAAACAAGAACAATGATCCTCTATGGATCTCTATTGTTTTTCTCTAAAATGTTTTCCTGGAGTTGTGTTTTTCCTCAAGAAGCGTCTAAATACATAGCCTATCTGTTCCTTTTATACACAAGGAACACTAATACAATAATAAATAAAAATATCAATGCATATCACTACCTAAAATAGTTCATGCATATCCTAACAAACTAATAATAAAGATACGGATTCACTATATCCGTAGAAATAAGCCTTCAGCAGAAACACTATAAGTCTTCAGCAGGAACACTATGTCAGAAGAACTTCATCAGTAGGAACTTCCAAAATTCCCAACAATCCTCCCCTAATCTTGAATTTGACTACGTTAAGTTCAAGATTCCTGATAGATCTTTAACACTTCATAATAAGAGGATTGACTTCGAACATCAGCAGCAAAGAATCAAAATGACCACATCTCTATGAATGGTAGAACTTGAAACTTCAGGTCTTTGCAGCAACAAATGACAATTTGTACATCAAAACAGTTTAGTTTCATACTATTCTCATCACATCCAGGTGTGTTAACACCTGTGAGAGGTGAATCATTGAAAATAATGGATTTGATGTCTCTTTACCAATAGCCATTACTACTGGAGTAGCCAAATGTTTAAGTTCGAAAACTATGGTACACTGATAACCATCTGATTTATTAGCAAATCAGCAACTATAAACGGATTTGAGATGTCTTTACCTGTAGCCGTTTGCTCAGGACTAGCCAATCCTTTGGTTACCCAATAGGGCAGCAACCATGGTGAATTGATGACCATTTCAACTCTCAGCAATGAAGCATGGGTGAGTTGAGTACCCTATGATTTTGAGCAAACCATTACAGCTATCAACGGATTTGAGTATCACACCAGAGCCGTACCCTCATGGTGAGTCAACTCTTTCTTGTCTATGAGACATGGTGAGTTGATTACCATTTATTGTGTAGGTGTAAACACCAACACTGTACCTGCACAAAAGTTAGTATACAAGTGCGACTTTTTTTTTTTTTTTTTTTTTTTTTTTTTAAGAATAAGAAACTAACTATGAAAAGAAACAAAAACATTTTTTTTTTTTTTTTTTTTTTTTTAACTAACAAGAAAATAAAGAAAAAATGAAAATGATTTTTTTTTTTTTTTTTTTTAACTAAAAGATAATAAACAAACAAATAGAAAATAAAGAAAGAAAATGAAAATGATA
This sequence comes from Artemisia tridentata subsp. tridentata, assembly GCA_021014915.2. Lineage (NCBI taxonomy): Eukaryota > Viridiplantae > Streptophyta > Magnoliopsida > Asterales > Asteraceae > Artemisia > Artemisia tridentata. Next base: position 117,824,643 of record CP139504.1, read on the forward strand.
AATAATTTTTTTTTTTCTTTTTTCTTTTTTTTTTTTAAATACCATGAGCAGCAGAGTATGAAGCAATCAGCAGAAATAGATGAGCGATCGGCAGGAGCAAAAACATTTCTTCAGCAGAAATGGATACTGCACTATCAGCAGAAATGATGTCATCAGCAGTAATGAGAACACAATCAGCAGAAACCATGTGAGAGCAGCAGCAATGAAAAGTGCATCAGCAGCAACATCAGACTTGTACCTGACCACTCCCACACTTGTTGACCAACAAAGCACATATTAAACCATAAAGTAATAACCAATTGATCAATCATCACCTGACCAATCAATTAATTAAATGCAGTATGACAAATAATCCCAATTCACTTTGTTGACCACTATCCCATAAATATAAATCAAATTGATGAATTCTCGTACGTAGCTTCCAAAAGATGACAAACAATTTAAGCTATCACCTATACTCGTAATCAAGGTTGTCAGGATCGGGATCCTACCTAGGATCGTTTTCGGCTTTGCAAGATCGGGATCATAGGATCGTAAGATCGGATCCTACCTAGGATCGTTTTCGGCTTTTCCTTTACATATGTATACAAACCATTTTTAAAAACCTTCCTCTCAAAAAAAGTCAAAAAAAAAAAAAAAAAAAAAAAAAAAAAAGGATCGGATCGTTCACGATCTTACGATCCTACGAGCGATCCCACGATCCTGTAACGATCCTACCTGAAAAAAGGGTTACCAACAGGATCGGATCGTTCACGATCCTACGATCCTACGAGCGATCCCACGATCCTGTAACGATCCTACCTGAATTACGATCCCGTAACGATCCTGCTCGTTTTGTGTGTGTAGGATCGTAGGATCGTACGATCCTACGAGCAGGATCGCGATCCTGACAACCTATCACCTATACTCGTAATAATCAACAGCATCATCCAATATGGATCCAACTCATTTAATAGTCCTTGATATATGAATGACAACACACTTATCTGCTTTAATAGACCCACGTGAATATCAATTGACTAACAAGTGCACTGACTCACTTCTTTCACTTATCAATTCTTATGCGACAAGACCCATGATGATAATAAACCATATTTACCACATAACAGATGACGACAAACTGAACCCCAAAGTCGCAATTTCCCCATTAATATATTACCAGCCGATCTCAATTAATTTACCCATTAATATTGAATTCAATTATCACTGCCACTTGATATGATGTAATCAACAATAAAGTAATCAATCAGCAGTTGCTTTGTTCCCTTATATCAGAAGCCCAGTCAAATCAATTAATTCATCAGCAGTAACCACTCACTTAATAAAAGGAAGCAACAAATTCAACAGCTGCATTATTTTAGTTAGTGAACACAAAACAAACTAAACAAAATGTTAGTTAGCACAAAATATACAACAATAAGCCTCCCCTTAGGCTTATGCCTCCCCTCAATAAATGCACTTGACAAGGACTATTGTTCTTGGATACCCAGAATGAACCTTTCCTTTTATTTGTCCAAGAACAACCTGTTGAGGGCTTAACACCAATATCCCATCTTGTTCCCCCCATATACCTTGGGTCATAATAACCAGGCCAAAAACCATTCAGAAAGTAAGTGCTAGTAGGTATGTAGAATGGTCTAGCAACATGTCTTTTCCAATTGGGTTTGCTGGTTTTATGTGTTGCTTGTGGAACATATGGTGGTATGTCATTAACATTTTTCCACATTGGTCTAGATCTCTTTTGATAAGCACACACACCCATTCTCTTCTCATGAAAATCACAATCTTTAATGAGATGAGACTTACTACCACACACAAAACAAGTTTTCTTCTTAACATGACCAGCCTTTTTATTAAAACAACCATTCTTATTACAAGAATTCCTAGAATTGTTTGTATTCTTATCAGATTTATGACAAGTGAAACTAGGTAAATCTTGAACAACAATGGGATCTTGTTTGGGTGCCCTAACTTTGGATTCAATCTCAACTTTACTATTGGATGTGAAAACACTAGAAGTAGAAGTAAAAGAGGTAGACTCAGTTGAGATGGACTCTGAGCTTTTAACATTAAAAACACTGGGGGCAGAGACATTGACCTTGGAAGACTTGTCACTTGAATCACATGAGGCATAGTCAATAGACTTACAATCAGGGTCTGGCAAGTCACTTGACTTTTTGCCATATAGATGGTGTGATCCATCAAAGTCTGAGGTGGTGGTGTTTGAGGGCATGTGCTCTCCTCTTATAGGTCCAGGTACAGCATGTAAGGTTCCTTCTTTAACAAAATTTGCTAAGCCTGCTGGTGTAGGTTTACCTACATCAAACCTAGCCTCTAAACCAACATATTTTTTAAAGCCTAAACCTATACTAGTATTTACAGGTTGACTATTATAGAGACAGTTATTTAACTTATCACCTGACATTAACCAAATCTTATGATTAGCAATCTCCTTCTCTAATTTCTCTTTAAGAACATGGTTTTCTGATTCTACATCAGCTTTTTCTTTCTCAGTTCGTTTTAAATCAATTCTAGCACATTTTAAATCACTCTCTAACACCCTTATCTTTTCATCATAAGCAAGCTGATTCTTTTGAAACCAAACCTTTTGTTTTTCTAGAGTTTTTAAAGTCAGTTTTAAAGACTCAACTTCTACATAACATTTATTATATTTAGGTTTCAATTCATCATAAGCCTCCTTAAGTTCATTATATCTTTCACTACAACCAAAAACACAATTATGTACCTGAGAGATGCCCATCATACCAAAGTCTCCAGCCACATGTGTACCATATCCAGCAATCATCTCATAGTCCTGTGTAGTTCCAGCCTCAGTTACATTTTCCTCACCTTTTGTCTCATGTCCAGCAACCATTTCCCTCACTTGAGTGACACATCTTTCCTTATCTTTCCCTTCATCTTGTAACCGGTCTACCCTAGGATGAGGAGGTTTGAAGTTTCTAACTTTATTGAGATATGTCTCAACAGTATCACCAAATTCGAATGAAATCATTGTTTGAGGGTATAAGAGAATGGCTTGTAAAATTTCTTCGATGACAGTAACAGCAGTGAACACTAGACAACTTAAAGCTATCAGCAGAAACAATACAGTGCAGCAACTCTATAGTCAACAAATCCTTTATTGACCAACTAATTCACGAATAACAAATCCAATTAACAACAGCGAGAGTATGAGATTAAATGAAAGTATGACACCCCACGTGAAACAAGCGACAACCAATTTAAATTAGCAAAGCAATTCACGCTCTTGACTTCTGAAAGACGACAAGCAAAGTGATTGACCAACCAATCAAAAGCCCACTCGCACGTGACACATCGAATTAAGAACAAACTCACCGACCAATTAAAATAAACAAATACCAATTGATGTTTATTAAATCAGTACGAGGATCTTCTTTTATTAACAATAGCCAATCAATGTCACCCTTTAACAAAAACAGCCCATCGATACCTAAAAAATAACGAATACCTCAAAAATAATCACCAGATCTGCTACTGCTTTTCTTCAACAAATCTGCTACACATCGACACCAATGAAAACCTTGTTGAATCCCTAGATCTCGAGAGCACGAGGCTTTGATACCAATTGTAGAAACCAAGATCTGGCTCTTCTAGGATTATAATAACAATGATTGAATGCACAGTGGAATAAGAACAAGAACACAATCAAAGTTTCTTAACAAGGTTTTTCTTATAAAACAAGAACAATGATCCTCTATGGATCTCTATTGTTTTTCTCTAAAATGTTTTCCTGGAGTTGTGTTTTTCCTCAAGAAGCGTCTAAATACATAGCCTATATGTTCCTTTTATACACAAGGAACACTAATACAATAATAAATAAAAATATCAATGCATATCACTACCTAAAATAGTTCATGCATATCCTAACAAACTAATAATAAAGATACGGATTCACTATATCCGTAGAAATAAGCCTTCAGCAGAAACACTATAAGTCTTCAGCAGGAACACTATGTCAGCAGAAACCATCTATAGCTTCAGCAGAATCCTGTCAGAAGAACTTCATCAGTAGGAACTTCCAAAATTCCCAACAATTAGTCTCCCTGATCTAACGTATACTACTCCAAATGGTCTTTTGATGAATGAATATGGCTTCATTTATGCGATTCCCGAAGGTCTAAGATCAGGTTTAATGAGGTTGAGTTTCTTCTGGTAACTTTCAACACATAGGTGAGCATCTTCGACTCTTGTCTTTATTACAATTCAACAGATGTTAAGAAGTATGGAGTTGATGTTGTATTGAAGGCTGCCGGGGAGATGCTCGAGTTTTCCTTGTATCTTAAGCAAGTACATATCTTCAATATCGTTAAGATTCAAGTGAGGATAGTCTGCTTCGCTGAACGAGTACTCCTTGTCATCGTGTCGTCGAACTGTGATCTTTGTCAGAAAGTTGTACCCATATTTTGATTCTATTTCAACACTCTTGATGGAAAGAATCTTTTGTTTGTAGTTTACCTTGTGTTTCGAAGTAAACGTCAGTTTCCATTTATAGAAAAACTCCTAGAACAGCTTCATCATTGTAATCAGCAATTGAAGTGCTAAACAAGTCTCCAATCTGTTCTTCGAGACCTTCTTGTATGTAAGTAGCTGCTTTGAACTTGGTAAGAGATGCAGCATATCGTTTCTCTAGATCAATGTTCCCATATACTCCAAGTCACGATTGAAGAAATGTGCCTTTGGGATCTTGGGATTGTGAGCATGACCAATGAGCGGTAAAGGTTAAGAATAGTCACGAAACTTGAATGTGTCGGGTTTATGTGAAGGTCTTGCAACATCCCAACTAACATTCTTTGATAATGCTCTAGCAACTTGTTCAAGATTGTATTCAAATTTCAGTTGAGAAGTAATAGATGTCTTGAACTATGAGAAACCTGTTTTTCGGATATTAACAATATCAGACAGTTTTAGTTTTTGGATCTTCATCACCTGCTTAATTTTCTTCGTGAAATCCACAACTGAGCCTTCAGCAGAAACTCCGTCTTCTGGAATGTCAGGATATGCATCAACCATTTCTTCAAACCAATCAAACTTTTCAGTAGAGGGGTCAATCCATTCAGGAACTGGTTGCATAGGTACATCCGCAGGTGGTTCAGGAATTGCTTCAGGCATATTGTGATGTGAAATGTCATCATGGGGTTCAGGATCATCATATGTTCCAGTATCTTGTGGTTGAAGTTCATCTTCGACATTTTGTTGGATGTATGATGATTTCAATTTTTCAGTAGGTCCAGTTGTTCTTTTACGTTTGTCTCTTGGCTAAGCTTTATCAAAATCATCATGAAGACACTTGCTTGACTTGACATTTTTTCATGGATCATCTTTCTTTTCGGTTTTCTTCACTGACTTAATCAATGCCTTGCCAATTTCACTTTCCTCTCGATCATTTATAATGGCTTCAAGCAATTGACCTTTGAGATCTGCGGCAGATGGCTTTGATGGTTTAGTCTGAATGGTAATAGGTGTTGTCTGAATGTGATGAGCAACTATTCCATTAAGCTTTTTCTTGACGTACTGCTTCATAACAGATCGAAGTGTTTCTTGGAGGTTTTTGAGAAACATCGTCTGTCTTGAATTCATCAATATATTGTTGATGTGCCTTGACTTGAACTTTCAATTTGTTAAGCTGTTCCTGAAGAGATTGTAATAAACTGGGTTCAGTTTGTTCAGGTGTTGGTTTAGGTGAGGGAGGCTTAGTCTTGGAGTGTTGATCATGAGATGATGGCACCGCAGATGGTAGTTTGGGTGGAGTATAAATACGATTCTCTCCTTCAGTGTTGTCATCATCTAGATCATCATCATCGTCATTGTCTTCGTCAGATTCATCATCTTTCTCATCAACATTTTCATCGTCTTTCTTTTCTTCATCAGTGTCATCTTCATCAGATCCTGAGGGAGTGTGAATGTGTTGGTTTGATTCTTCTGATTCACCCTCAGATTCACCCACTGATACACTTTCAGGATTAGACAAAGTGGCTTTTGTTTCATCATCAGCATCAGTCTCAGTCAAGACTTCATCATCACCAACCTTTGACCCAGACCCTTCACCCTTTTTCTTCATCTTAAATTTCTCAAGATTAGCCAAATATTTTGCTTTGTTTTCCTGTAAGGCTTTCCTGAGTTGTGATATTTCTTCTTTCTTTGTCTTTGGAGGTTGTAAGGTATCATCGGGTGTGTCTTGGTTCATTGGTGATTTGCCTTTAACTAGATCTTCATCGTGTTTTTCTTTCTTGATATTCATGATGCGTTTTCTTTCTTCCCTTAAGTTCGTTTCATCTTCTTCATCTGCAGAAGACTCATCTCGAAGCATTGGTTTTCTTTTAGTTGCTCGAGTAACTTTCTTTGTTCTTGTTGTACCAGCTTTCATTCCTCTTCCTCTACCTCTTCCAGTGCCAGTGTTTCCTTTTATAGTTATACCTACCAATCCTGCTTTTTATGCATCATCATATCTTTCATAAGCCTCTGTTTCCCTCACCGTCTCTGTATTTAAGACATCTGGAATTCTGAGACCTTGTTTGGTGGTGTTTGTGGCATGAATTCTTACTCATTAAAGAACATGATCCATTTGTTATGAGTGAGATTTTTCATTAGGACGTTTGTCAATATCTTGTTCTAGGGCCATTAAGTGAGCAATGAGAAGCTTAGTGAATCGAGGGAATGGAATCTTGTAGCATTTCTTTTGCACAAATTGACGAGCTTGGTATACCATGTCAGTCCATATATACTTAGCATAGTCAAGATGTACCAAGTTGATGACTCCCCAGAAGAATCGCAGATGTTTAAGTCTAGGGTGCTCATGACCTGTTTCTTTTCCCATGATATAGCGACTGAGGATGGTGTAAATGGTCAACCATGGTTGAGGAATATATCTTCTGTCAACTTTGGAATGAGATGTGATTTCTTCAAATGAGTCGTCATAGCCGAGGTCCTTTAGGAATTTGACTATTCGTTCAAAGGACGGTTCATCTAAAAACTGTGTGTATTTCCCAAAGACTGTTGGAGGAAGTCCAATAACATTGCGAAGAAGATGAACATCGAACTTGATGACTTTGCTGTGAAGGGTGATTGTCATAGTTTTTGTGTCGCGACTGATGATAAAAGAATGCCAGAACTTATTAAGATAAATTTCCGGGACCATAGCGGATCTGGTTAAAACGTGTCTGTAGAAGTGTTTCTTGAGTATCTCCACCATGATTTGACAAGTAGGGTGGCATGGTAAGGTTTTCAAATCTACCCGGTAATTGGATTCTCCTATTTTCTTTTCATCTTCCTCGGGCATCAACTCATTTCTTGCTTTTGATGCTTGAGACATTGTGAACCTGAGAAACACGAACACCAACAAAGAGACACAATAGAAATTGCATATTTATGTTAGTGTAATCCATTCAATACATGACCTATACTTAAGTGATGTGATACACCATATTGAAAAACATGTATGAGGATCATAAATAATTAGTGCACAATAAACAAACAATCATATAAGAGCAAACACAATTTTTCACCTTGACACATTTCTGTATTTGATACTCCCTCCGTCCCAATTTTATTGTCCCTTTTTCCTTTTTCGGACGTCCCAAAATTATTGTCCCATACCAAAAATAGAAAGTAAATAGGTAGTGGAGTTTGGTAAAGTTTACTATATTACCCTTGGTTGAAATTAATATTACAAACTTTAAAGAAGTGTTAATTAATTGGTTAAGGGTAAACTTGTCATTTGGCAAAAAAGTAAGAGAGAGAAAGTAGTAATAGTGACATTTTTCTAAAAGAATGTGTTTTTTGTCGGGGGACAATAATTTTGGGACGGAGGGAGTAAAATTTTACAAGTCTGGAAAAATAAGCTTACTCGAAGAAAAATGGTCATACTCGAAGAAAGAAAGAAAAACTTCCTTACTCGAAGGATTTAATAAAAAAATTCAAAAGAACATCCCTTAATCGAAGATTGCCATTTTCCTTACATGGAAATATTTGAAACCCTCCTAACTCGGAGAAACTGTGATAAAATCCTTACTCGAAAAATAGCATGCTTACTTGAAGAAATTATGAAAAACTTCTAAGTCTTAGAAACTTTTCCTTACTCGAAGATTTTAAGAAAGAATTTCTAAGTCGAAGAATGTTTTCCTTACTCGAATGATTTTATAAAAATTCTCTAAGTAGGAGAAGTTAATCTCTTACTCGAAGAATATCATAAAATTTTCTAATTAATTAAAATTTTCTTTTAACTCGAAGAAATTCATCCCAAATATTACTAAGTAGAAGAAAAGTCATCCTAACGCAAAGACCTTCATGCTTACTCGAAGGATTTCATACTTAATCAAAATCAATAACAGACAGATTCAAGGACCATGAAAGCATCAAATACCTTCTTAAACTCATTCTAAACAAATCCTATTACCCAGGAATCTAAGCACACAAACACATTGGCCACAAAAGATCATTAAGCCACATGAAATTCTTCAACTAAGAGCCTATGTTTTATTTAGGTTACAAAAGTTTTGGCGCATGATTAGGAAACTTATTAAAGCATATCTAACTACTCAAAACATTTACACAACACACCCATCAGTAGCAGCAATTAAAATGACTACTAAAACCCTAAAACATTCAAACTTCATTCTCAGATATTAATGATCACAATTAAGCAGCAATAAAGCAATCTTAGGCATGTAATTAAGCTACAAAATTACTTTAATTAGTCTAAAACCTAATACATGAAGAATGCCCAAATGTGCTCCTTAAACCCTAATTCTTCGAACAAGAAATCTAGCCAAAAAAATGTTGCCAAACTTTGGGCGTGCGATTAGCATGTATAAATGAAGAGTTATAACACTTACAATCAAGAAATGGGCAAGATCAAATTCTTAGTCGAAGAGAGAAAAATTTTGGCAATGTGTTTGTGTTTGAGAGTTATGTGAGTTTTAGAATTGTTTTAAAAATTTCTTATATAGGTAACACTTTGGAGTTTTGGCAATATTAGCCCCTTAATCCATTTTTCCCTTTATGCGCAGTCCTAATGTCACCAGTTTTGACAGTTGACAACAACAGTCCCTTAGGTATGTTGTTGTATCATTCTTAGCGCAAATGTTTGTTAACTTCTGTAATTTACAAACTTTTAGTTCATGAGAGCACGGAAATGTTACACGATGAAGAATTTTATTTATGATGAAGATTTTGAGAAGAGTGTGCAAAAGTCATGATAAAAAAAATTCTCCCCGTCAAAATATGTTCATGATAAAAAAGAGAGCATATTTTGATTTGTTTTGAATTTTGCACACTGAAAAGAGATAATAATTTTTTATTTTTTATTTTTTTTATTATTATTATTATTATTTAAATCAAAATATGTACAAAGTGTTTCGATTTTTGACATTCTTAATTGTGTTTAAGAAAGTTTTTCAAATCATCTGGACTCAAACACCGCATGCCAATTTGGTAAACTAATTCCACAAATCTTGCATGGGGTAAGGCTTTGGTGAATAAGTCCGCTAATTGGTATTCAGTACCCACAAAGTATAATTCAATTGTACCCTTTTCAACATGCGCTTTGATGAAATGATATCGGAGTGCGATATATTTTGACTTTGAATGTTGAATCGTGTTGCATTAGATGGCAATGGCACTCTTGGAGTCGCAGTACATGGGAATCTTATTGAAAATGTAACCGTAGTCCATCAGCTGTGATCGCATCCAAATGACTTGAGCACAACATGATGACATGGCTACATATTTTGATTCTGTTGATGACAATGAAGTGCAATCATGCTTCTTTGACTGCTAAGATACAAGTTTGTCTCCTAAAAACTGAACTCCCCCAGATGTACTTTTGCGTCTGTCTAAACATCCTACATGATCGGTATCTGAAAAGGCTATTAGTTCAAAACCAGAATCCTTCTGATACCAGATCCCTAAATGGATGGTTCCCTTTATGTATCGAAGGATTCTTTTAACCTCGGAGAGGTGTCTTTTAGTTGGTCGTGACTGATAACGGGAGCATAGATATACAGTAAAAACTATATCTAGCTGGTCTCCTGGCTGTTAGATACATGAGGGACCAAATCATACTACGGTATTTTGTAGGGTCAACAGGTGTACCATGTAAATCAGCATCCAGCTTTGGGGTTGATACAGACATAGGTGTGTTATAAGTATCACAACTTGTCATGCCATGTTTCTTTAAAATCTCAAGAGCATACTTGGACTGACTTAGAAAAATTCCACGGGGTGATTGATGAACTTGGAGTCCTAAGAAGAACGTAAGTTCACCCATCATGGACATTTCAAAATTTTGTTTCATTAAACCTGTAAAAGCATATGAATATTTTTGTTTGTTAATGCAAAAATAATGTCATCGACATAGATTTGAACAATTAAAATGTCCTCCCCATGTTTTTGAATAAAAAAAGTTGGATCCACTAAAATCATTTAGTGTATCGTACCATGCCCTTGGGGCTTGTTTAAGTCCGTAAAGGGCCTTCTTGAGTCTGTACACATGATTGGGATGCTCTGGATCGATGAATCCGTCTGGTTGACTAACATAAACTTCCTCACGTAATTGACCGTTTAGAAATGCCATTTTTACATCCATTTGATAAACAACCATATTCTTGTGTGCAGCGTACGCCAGAAAGATATGGACAGCCTCAAGCCTAGCAACCGGAGCAAAGGACTCTTGAAAATCAATTCCTTCTTGCTGAGTGAATCCTTTAGCTACCAGACGCGATTTGTTATGAATCACTGTGCCTTCTCCATCTAACTTGTGTTTCCAAATCCACTACAGTCCAATGACATAGACCCCATCTAGTCTTTCAACTAACTCCCACACTTCTAGTCGTTTGAATTGGTCGAGTTCTTCTTGAATTGACACAATCCAGTTGTTGTATGTTAGTGCGTCTTTAATGTTGGGTTTTATATTTGAGTTGATAAATACAAAACGACAAGTGAAGAATGAAGACAATGCAAAACACAAGGGACTTGCTTGATAAAGAAGATTTTACTTATTAGTCCTTTGTAAACCTAATTCTCTATTATATATAAAGAATACAGGTTTTAGTTTTAGGGTGTGTCAAGATGTAAAACACCAAAGGTGTGTGTGTGTGTGTGTGTGTAACCTAGCCGTAGGGTATGGGAAAAATGCCTAGGGTTAGGGTTTTGTGTTCAGCCTTAAGATCGTTTGATCCATGTTACAAGATGTGTAACACGTACTACACTTGATCAAGTAGTATTGGGGCTATTAGTTTGTAATTGTAGTTGTTGAGATGATGATGAAGAAAAACCTTATACAATAACATTGTTGTTTGTTTAATTCCGTTGCATACATTGTTGTCTTTGTTATTGTTATCCCTAGATGAGATCTAACCAATCTCGAGCTCTAAACAATCTTCACAATTGGTATCAGAGCTTGGGGAGCTCATGATCTAGGAATTATACAATGTTTTAGTCGAAGAAAGAAGAACAAAATCGACTTTGGTTTCAATTTTTGCAACTTTCTACAGAGCTGTTTTCAAAAGGCGATAGTTCATTCGTTAACTGTTGGATCGGGCTGAAATTCTTGTTGAAAGTTCTTTGCATATCAAGGTACAATTTCACTAGAGGGATCTTCAATCTGAGCTCTTAATCGTCAGATATTAATTTTTGAAAACTACTGCAGAGAAGTTCAAGTTATTCGATTTTTAGGGTTTCTGTATGAAAGTCGGATAGGGTTTATTTGATAACCCTAATATTGATCGATATTGGTGGTATGTTGCTGCTATACGTGGTTTACTGGGTTTACATTAACGATCTTTGATCTTTAAACATGTTAGTAAGTGTCACTAAAGACTAAAAAGTGTCGCCTTAATGGTTTATATAGTGTAACATGAATGCTTGATGAAGAATATACGAAGGGTTTTAGATTCTGATGATAACTTGTGCGGGTACTGGTATATGAACGTGCATATTGATGAAGTTATTGTTACGAGCGGAGTCGACTTACTTATGGACTGAGATTACGAATCTGAGGGGAAGTAAATGTGCTACTGCTGCTGCGTGTTTTGTTTGTACTGTTGCTCCGTATTCGTTTATACTTCTCTTTGAAAGTGTGTAAGTTACTACTGCTTTTGTAACTCGAGTTAATACTGCTACTTCTAATTAATAATGCCCGTTTGGATTTGTACTACTTACAAGTTGTACTACTGAGTCTATGGTTCGCATAAACTTTGTATTGCTCGACGTCATATATTAGTACTACTAATGGAATTTATGTAACACCCCGAAATCGTATTAGCGGAAGCATACGGGTCGTGGGGTGTTATTGAATAGTTATCACAACACAAGGTACAAATGACGGTTTTACTTAAACCATTTTAGAAGAAATTTCTTAATTGAAAACATTCAATTTACATAATTTAAAAATGGTGCGGAAAATATAGGTCCTCAAATGGGTTTAAAGCAGTCCCAAATAGTTTTAAGAGTCTTCTATGACCATACCATGCCCTTCACCAAGCTCCTCCGATAGTAAGGTATGCAGCAGAAAAGTCCTGAGATAAAACATGCTAAAAATCAACACAAATGTTGAGTGAATTCATAGTTTTAAATAAAATAGTTGATCACAATATTTCAAGTTTAAAAGAAAGTGGGCTACGTTGTTATACGCCAAAATTTTGTTTGCATAAGAATCAGTTGAACACATTTCTCAATTTTGGGCCACGTTGTTGCACCCATAACAGAAACAGTGGGCCAGTTGTTAGCACTCAAAATTCAGATGTTACCACTGCACTAAGCTCATGACACACAAAGCATTAACCATCACCAGTAACCCTGGCATAAGTCGACAGTAACCATGGATTTCATAATATAATATTTGCCCCCAAAGCTAGGTATCTTGCCAAATACCTAGGTAACTCAAATATAGCACACCCGTGTTGCCTACCCGGTCAACAGGGATGGGATGGTCAAATCCTATAGGCCTATAAACTATATTCGCGCTCACTCGCAAGTTGTGGAAAACTAGAAGGGGGGGTTGAATAGTTTTACGTCTTTTTAATTTTATTATGAAAACTTTGTTTTATACTTTTAAAAACTTTAGATTCTAATTTGTTATGAAAAATAAAACTTAAATCTTATTATTAGTTATATATGTATTCTTTTAAATTGATTGTAAAAGTTTTGGTTTCTTGAATGGATTTTCAATTTGATCTTTATGTGAAGTCGACCTCTAATTAATACTAGCAATTATATAAGCCTATGTGTATGAAAGTAATGACGATGCAAGTAAAGAAATAAATAAGGTATGGAAAGATCTAACCGAGACACGAGAGATTTATAGTGGTTCGGCTACAAGGACACCTTCCTTGCCCTACTCCACTCCCCGAGCACACCTTGCTCGAGAGTTTTCTTCACAACTTCAATAAGCTCCCTTATGGCGGAGAAAACCGTACACAACTTTGGCTTACACGGGTTTAAGGACACAAAGCTAAATGTCGAGTTCTAATCGTAGCTAGAACCAATCTCACAACTTCACAACACAACTTCTACACAACTTAATCACGACTTCTTCATGACGGCTTCACGACCGCTTCACGACCTCTTCACGACTTCAACACTATGTCTTCACGACTGAGACTTCACGAATTCAACACGACCGCTACACAACCTCTATGCTACGGCTTCACGACTTCAACACTAGGACTTCTGATGAGTGTCTAAATACTCATCATTTTTACCTAATCTGAGCTGCCAAAACATCCAAAAACACTCAGAAGTGCATCAAAATACTGAAATTATCCCAGAATTGTGTTTTATATGTTTCAGATGCAAAATGTTTAAAAAAACAAGTGAAAAACGAACAAAGTTTGCATAATTGGCAGTTTCAGTCCCTCAACTTTTAAAAGTTGTCAAATCTAGTCCCTGATCACTAAAAACTTGTACAAATATCATTTTAGGTCCTTGGGGATTCATAAGTTGTTAGAAAAATCCTTTGAAGTTAAAAATTACAAATTTACAACTTTGGTCCCTCAACTTTGAAAAGTGTCAAAAATGGTCCCTGGGTTATTTAAAATGGAAAATTAATAATTATAACCCTTGTACTATTCTTCTATGGCAAATATGGTCCTTGTGTTAACATTGTGATATTTACAGGTTCAGCCCTTCATCTATTTAGAAATTACACCTTTGGTCCTTGTGATTTAATTATAAACCAAAATCCGGATCCAAACTAAATCCAAAACCCAACACTAAATAACCTTAACCCCATTTACCCAACCCAACCTAAACTAAACCCAACCCACCAAAGCCCAAAATAAAACACATAACCCGGCCCACACTTTTTTCTTAAAAAAATATCTAGGGTCAAACTAATGTTTGACCCGTCTCTTTCCCTCCCACTCTCACTAACACAAAACCAGTCACCCCTCCCCACCTCATTCCCCCTCCAAACACACTACCTAACACTTCCAAACTCATTTAATGTTTCCTCACCACCACTAGGTCTGCCAAAATCCCACATGTCTAGTTTCCCGCCAAAAATGCTGTGGATGGTCAAGATGATTTCAATTTAATTAAATGGTGGGGATATGTTCGGAATTCATCAAGGATTCATGTGAGAATGCTATAAAAGGATGAGAAGACCAAGAGAATAAGTGTCAGTAGATTAGGACCAAAATTAGTGTAGAAGGTAGTTTAAATGTTATTTCAATTTCATGTAATGTTTTCAGTTGTAATGCAGTTTGTTTCAAGTCATATGTAACTTATGTATTGTAATCATTCCAAATTTTAATAAGATTTCAAGTTTGCAATTTCTCTGTTAATTCGAATTAGGTTCCATAGTAGTTTGAATCAATCACAAATCACTCCACACCCTTATTATAAGCTTATACAAGCTTATCTTAGCTTGTGGTAAGCTTATATAGATTACAAAGTTCTGATTCAAGGAAATGTGTAAAAGTCAACAAAAGTCAAACTGATGGTCAATAAGCTGTTTCTGGGTTTAGAAGCTAAAGCTGGATGGTTTTCTGGTTCCTAGCTTGTTGACAACAAGCTAGGAGTGGGTTCTAGTCCTTGTTCTCTTGTTCCACAGCTTCTTCAATTGTAAGCTTTTTTCTCATTTTTTGCTTAAATTCCACTTTTACTGTACCACTGCTTATTTAGTGCTTATTATTGTTTTTATTTGCTTATTGATAGTTTCTAAGCATATTTAATCTATCTAATCAGTAGTTATATAGTTCCTTTTTCATTTTGCTAAAAATCATTAAAAAATCAAAAAACAGCCAATAAGGCATAAGCTTATTAGACTGCTTATTTTTCTAATAAAAGTTGCTCATTAGGGTCTATATAAGCTAGGTAATAATTAAAATTAACTCTTTTAGTTTAAAATATTGAAGTTCCTTTGTAAAATCACCACAGACACATCCTAAAGGGGTGTTTGTTTTAGCTCAGTCAAAGGGTCAATACCCATGTTACTGTAGATTGGCCTTTAAGCTAAGTTTTCATAAGCTTATCTAAGTCCCTAGAAGCTCTTGTGAACCCCTGATCAGCCACTTAGTTTGATTTAGTCATTTTGAACCCACTGTGTTGATTTTGGACTGCCAAGAGATCAAATAAGCTCATACAAGCTCTAAACTTGTTTTGGTCATTTCCTAGGTAGTTTTGAGTTCCTTGTAGTCCACTTAGTGAATCCCCCAAGGCCTAGAACAAGTGTGCACACTTCTGTGCACTTCTGCACAAACCAGACACATCAGCACACAGTGATTGTGTTGGTTGCTGATCTTGGCCTCAATTGGACATCAATTGGGATGATCATGATAGGGTTTTTGTGGTTTTTAGATAGTCAGTAGTGCTACCTAAGTTTTGCCCCCATAATATTGCATTTCAATAGCTTATTTCACTCTTTAATCTGGTCTGCAAGTTTGCACTTTTCTCCATTTTCTGTTTTGATTTTGCTAGCAGCCAAATGTTTAACTTGCTCAATTCTTGTGATTATTTGTAATTTTAAGTTGTTTTGTGCTTATAATAGTGTATTAAGTCTGTCCTAATCAGTTGGTTAACTTTAGTGCTTTTTAGCTTATTTTTGGCTTATTAGCTTATTGCTTATTAGCCCAAATCTGCTTATCAGGCTTAGTAAACTTTTCATTTTATTTTTCCTAGCTTTCTAATAATATTTTAGATTTATCTGTAAATTTTCATAATTTTCTGAGTAGTTTTAATATTTTTAATCATTTTAATTAGTTTTTAATAGTAATTAAATCATAATAATTAGAATAATAATCAGAAAAATACAAATCCAATTTTCATAATTTTCTTTTGTCATTTTTAATCTAGGAAAAATATAAAAATATTTTTAGGCCTTAAGAAAATTAAAAATAGAAATAAAGTGATAGCTTCTATTTAATAGAATTTATCTTTTTAAATTTTAATTAAGTAATTTTCATTTTTATAATTTTCTTAGCTTCTATTTACTTAGTAATATTTTTAGAAAAAGTTTTAGATTTTTCTTTGTCCATTTAGTATTTTTTATAAATTTAAATAGTTTAAATAGTTATTAAATAATAAATAATTAATAATAATTAAATAAAAAGTGTAGAAAAATATAATTTAAGTTTTTAAATAAGTTTTAAGTAGTTTGACATTTTTAGGTTTTAAATTATATAAAATTCAGTTTTTGTCCCGTTTTAGATTTCCTGTTGCGCGTTTTAGTTTAATTTTAATCGCGTTTCATTTGTTTTGTATATTTAAATTGTTCATTAGTATAAAAAAGCAAAATCAAAAATATCTGATTCATCAATCACTTTAATCCAAAGCTTTTCACAGTTTTCCATTCACACCTCGTTGGGAAACGACCCAGGTGATCACTTGCCTGGTTTCACACACTACACACGAGCATCCTGTTCTGAGTCTGCATTTGTTTTAATATAAGTGTTGTTTCGGGACGGATCAACTTCACGACAAGGACTTCATGACTTTAACACGACCGCTTCACAGCTTCTATGCTACGGCTTCATGACTTCAACACAAAGACTTCATGTCTTCTAAGCTACGGCTTCACAACTTCTACACCACGGCTTCACCACTTCTATACTTGGACCTCACAACTTCTATACCACAACTACTTATACAACATCTTCACTACTTACACACAACACTAATCTACAACACACACCTTACATACAAATGAATGAATGATTTACAAACCTTGTTAAACACACAACTTAAGTAACAAAATGATACTAAGTTGTAATACTTCTAATCTTGATTGATAGAAGTATTCTTCTTTTGCACTTGGATGGTGGAAGCTTGGATCACTTGGAAACCAATGCTTAAGATTACATGATCAAAGGTTTATTTAAGATATGAAATGAGATCTACAACAGAAAGTTTTAGTGCAAAAGGGTTGAGAAAAAATCCAGGAGAAGGCTTGTATTTATAGGGAAAAATCTGGACAGCTGGAGCCTACTGGAGCGGGGGCGGTCCCCTTAATAATTAAGGGGGCCGCCTAGTAAAATTAAGGGGACCGCCCCTTCTGTCCGTTGGCCAATTTTGTCCTTTCGTGGGAAAGGTTTTTCTGGAACATTTTAACTGATTTTGGTTAAAAATTTGAATTCATATTTTTATAAAAGATTAAACATTTTTATTTAATGCCAAAAATGTTTTTCAAAAATATATAAAATGTTTTTGATGTTTTATAAAAAATCTAGTTATTAAGAAAATGTTCCTTTGATCATATAATGCATTAAGCATTAGTTCATTCATACCTTAAGTGATTTGAGTTGTAGAAATAGATATTTACAACTAAATACTTGTTTACGTCATAATTTTCCGATTAATGATTTTACATTTTGTGATTATCAAAACGTAGAGATATCGAAAAAATATTAATAACGTGTTTAGGCATTATTTATATCAACAATCTCCCCCTTTTTGATGATTACAAAATCAAAACTCATTAAATCTAAAAATTAGTTTTTAGACAAGTATTTAGTGAGTTTACATCTATTTCTCCCCCTTTTTGTAGAATCAAAAAGGTTAAGCCGACAAATTTTAGTAACTAAATTTGTCGGGACGAAAACTCCCCCTTGATGTGTACTCCCCCTCGTTTGGGGGCACCAAGGAATTAATATATGGAATACTTGCAAGAAAAATATTAGAAGCACAAGCATATATATAGCAAAAATAAGCATGCATATAAAGACATTCATTAAAAATGTTGTTTATAAATACACAACCATCCAAGATTATATTCAATCCTACATTAGCTAGTAAGTAAGGCAATCTACATAATCATTCTAGGAGTACATGATCTTCCATGGGGCTTGCACACAAAATGGTTTGAAAAATTATTTTTGATTAAGCATTGCATATGCTTAATTTGGTGAGAATGAAGGTGGTGGTAGTGTAGTGCGTGAAAATGATGGAGGTTGTGGTGGAGGTTGGTTGTTAAGCATGTGTTCAAGGGATGAAAACATGTAGTGTATCTCATCTCTAAGACCAAAGATGATGGTTTGGTTGTGGGTGTGGTGGTATTGGTGATGATGAGAAATGAGCATCAAGAAGTGTTAATGGTGATATGGAAATGACAAGTTGGGTGAATGGAGGTTCTTGAGTAGGAGGTGGAGTTGATGCTCTTGATGGTGGTGATGAAAGGTGTGAGTTGATGTAGTTATTGATGGATGAAAGGGGTGTTTTGATGGTGCATTTGGTGCACTTGGGGATTAACATTGAGGTGGTGGTGATGGAGTTTTGGTGTCTTAGAGATGATTTTGGTGATAGCATGGTGAATGAAAATGGGTGTTTGATGGAGGTGATGGTTGATTTAGGTAAGGTTTGGGCTAGATAGAAGGGGTCGCAAGATGCAAAAGAAAACAGTAAATTTTACTGCCCAGATGGCCGGTCCCCTTAATTGTAGGCCGGCCCCCTTAAAATTAAGGGGACCGCCTAGGGAATTAAGGGGGCCGCCCATCTGGTGTTTTCCCAGGCGACCAAATTTGAAAAATTTCCAGAAAAGGGTCATTTTTAGGGTGTTTTTGCAGCAAGCTCCATTTGAATCATGTACATCAAGAATGATTAAATAGTGACATAAACATGTTAATTACGCATGCATACATTTAAAACATATTATGGAATAAGCATGTTATTAATCATCAAGCATGTATATATATCATGATATCAAGTATACAAGCAATAAGCATAACAATCATATTTTGCTTATAGCATGCAATAAGTAGAAAATTTTAAATTGCCTAAGAGATCCATTGGACTTGCTTGAGACATGAAAACTTGGATTATTTTGGATGGATGATGGTAAAGAGGGGGTAAAAAAAATGTTGGATTAATGGGGTTGTAAGTTTGGGTGTATGGATGTTGGAGAGAGTGTTGATAGAGGAATTGGAGGTGGAGAGCTTGGACTTGACCATGTTGAATGAGGGTTTTGATGTTGTTCAAGTGGTGGTGTTGGATTAGATCTAGTGAGAAGATACTCAATCCAAGTGAGACGCTCATTTAAGGTGATGGTTTGGTTTTGGAGAAAGATGCAACAAGGACTATTGTTGACATGTTTCTCAATTTGACTCAAGTGATGTGGTGATGATGGTAATGATGGTGAGATGGATGGTGATGATGGTAATGATGGTTTGATTTTGGAGAAAGATGCAACAAGGACAATTGTTGACATGTTTCTCAGTTTGACTCAAGTGATGTGGTGATGATGGTAATGATGGTGAGATGGATGGTGATGATGGTAATGATGGTTTGATTTTCGAGAAAGATGCAACAAGGACAATTGTTGACATGTTTCTCAGTTTGACTCAAGTGATGTGGTGATGATGGTAATGATGGTGATATGGATGGTGATGGGTTTAAGTTGCTTTGAGCAAGATGCAAAGCAAGGAGAGCATTAAGCTCATGGGCTTCCTTGAGTTCTTCAATGAACTTCAAGTGTTGAGTGGAAGGTGATGATGATGGAGAGTGGTTGTTATTTGGTGGAAGTGGTGGTGACACTTTTGGTGGTGGAGACACTTGTGAACTTGGGTAATTAAGAGTGAATGAAGGTGGACATATGGATGATTGGTTATGTGTGTGAAAGGGTTCATTAGGATGAGGTTTAGGTGTTGGTTGAGTTTGAACAACATCATTTGTTGGGTTATGGCAAATGTCAAGCTTCCTCCTCCAAATGGGCATTTATGGTGTAGTGATGATGTGATTGTGAAAGGTAAATTTTGGAGAGTGGTTTGTGACAATATGTGTTTGTGAATTTTGGGAAGCATAGGATAAAATGGGTTGGAAATTGAAAAGGAAAATAGTAATCCGTCACTCCAGATGGCCGGTCCCCTTAAATAGGAGCCGGTCAACTTAATTTTAAGGGGGCCGCCTGGGTATTTAAGGGGGCCGCCCATCTGCTGACTTCCAGATTACTGGAAATGGGTTTTTGGCATAAATTTGTAGAAAAGGTTGTGTTTTTGGGTTTAGTTTCAAACAAGTCCAACTTCTTTTGAGGCAATTTAGAATTTAATAATTTATATATGCTAAGTATATTCATTAGACATTATTATCTAGCATGCAAACAACTCATTTAGCATGTAACATATATATGTTAGAAAAGAAAACACTACATAGCACCAAGTAATTCATAGTATCATATTTAGGAAGATTAATAAGCTAGTTAAATAATCCTAATGAATATCTATGTGCATGGGAATGTAGAGTTGTGATAGCATGGACTTCTAGACTTGTACCAAGTGAGGTCTTAGTGAATAAACTATGGTTATTTTCAAATTTAGTTCACTTACAAATGTCACATACATAAATATAGATGACAGATATGAGATCACCATGCATGATTTAAAGAAATGTTTTTGGCATTATTCAACAATGTTTGAAAGTGGGTTTTTATGTGGATGTGAAAAATATTTTAATGAAATAGTTTTGGTTTTATTTCAAAATGTTTTTATGAGGAAAGAAAACATATTTTTCCAATCTTTGGTTTTGATAAACATGTAATTATGGACACAAGTTTGGAAGAAAGGTAGGATGGTGAAACATGTAAAATAGAAATGTGTCATAATCTTTTGAAAAATTATTTTTCCAAAATGTTAAGTTTTTTTTTTTGCAAATTTAAAAATAAGTCCCATTAATTATAGATTTAAAAAATAATGGTTTATAAAAGATCTCATGCTCAAGTCTATTGTCACATGCTACCTCTTTCTACATATCCTATGACATTTACGCATGTATTATGACTAAATACAAAAATACATCATGTCAGAGTAGTTAGAGAAAAACAAAAGCTATTATAATGACAATGCATTCAACTAAACAAATAATTACGAAGGCATGCAGTCAAATCACATAGGAGCAAGTAAACATCTAGAAATTTTATATACGCAAGATGACATAAATCTAGGAATGAAAAGCTCTAGTGAAAAGCAAAGTTCATAACAGTAAACTATCGTTAGGTATATTTAGGAAGAATAATGTATTCAAGTTGGAGAATGAAAATGAGACTATTACTAGTGGTGCTCAATTCAGGCTAAACACGACCATTTTTACGGGTTACACACACCCAACTTCTCACATAGAAGCAATTCAACCGTTAGGTCAAATTGAGTTTCTAGTCAATAGATTCTCCAGTAGTCATTCTCTCTTTAGAAGAAATTAAGTTCCTAAATTTACTTATCGAAGAGTACCAAATATGAAGATTGCTTGGTTCACTAACACTTAGGGGGGCTAACTAAAGGGTTTCTAGTTTATTAAGCCACAGAACGAATATAACTAAAGTGTAAAGGCAAAGCAACCTATCAGACTAAGCATATCCTAAGGCATTAATAAGATTATATGCATGAAGTAATTACTTATGAAATTTTAAATAGAGAACTTACCTCACGTGCTAGCTTTTCTTCGTAATGTCTCAGATGATGATCTTATTTAAACCGAAGTGGCTTGACCCAAACATGTCTTGTACGGATCATGATCTTCTCCTTCGTCTGTGTCACTTCATGGTTTTGGATTGAGTTCACTTTGGAGTTGATTCATGTAGTCTTCGTCGCTAACACCTACATTAACAACATTTGAACTAGTAGTACATGTATCTATTTTATCTAAATGTTTATCTATTAAATTTTCTAAGATAACTAATTCATGTACAAGATTAAAATCCTCATCTTTGGCTTGACATTTTTCATGATGAAAGTTTTAGAAATTTTTCCAAATATCATTTGCCGTTTTACAGAAGAATATTCTTTCATATTCAACTTTCGGCAATGTTTTTATAAATAATTATTTTAGCTTTATTATTTATTTCATTCTTTGTTTTCAAATAATAAATTTGACTTTCAAAATCCGTTTTTGTTTGATTTTCAAAATCACCAATCGAAATGACATGCCAAAGATCTAGATCAATTGATTTCACATAAGTTTCAAATTTATTTTTCCATTCAAGAAAAGTATAGTTTTCAAATAGTGGTGGTTTTAGCACAGATTCCCCTTCTAGATATTTTTCGAATTCCATAGATCGATTCAAGTCTTAAAATATAGTATATTTTAAAGATCTTGATTGACCTGGCTCTTGATACCAATTGTGGAAAACTAGAAGGGGGGGTTGAATAGTTTTACGTCTTTTTAATTTTATTATGAAAACTTTGTTTTATACTTTTAAAAACTTTAGATTCTAGTTTGTTATGAAAAATAAAACTTAAATCTTATTATTAGTTATATATGTATTCTTTTAAATTGATTGTAAAAGTTTTGGTTTCTTGAATGGATTTTCAATTTGATCTTTATGTGAAGTCGACCTCTAATTAATACTAACAATTATATAAGCCTATGTGTATGAAAGTAATGACGATGCAAGTAAAGAAATAAATAAGGTATTGAAAGATCTAACCGAGACACGAGAGATTTATAGTGGTTCGGCTACAAGGACACCTTCCTTGCCCTACTCCACTCCCCGAGCACACCTTGCTCGAGAGTTTTCTTCACAACTTCAATAAGCTCCCTTATGGCGGAGAAAACCGTACACAACTTTGGCTTACACGGGTTTAACGACACAAAGCTAAATGTCGAGTTCTAATCGTAGCTAGAACCAATCTCACAACTTCACAACACAACTTCTACACAACTTAATCACGACTTCTTCATGACGGCTTCACGAC
Source organism: Artemisia tridentata subsp. tridentata (assembly GCA_021014915.2). Taxonomy (NCBI): domain Eukaryota; kingdom Viridiplantae; phylum Streptophyta; class Magnoliopsida; order Asterales; family Asteraceae; genus Artemisia; species Artemisia tridentata. The sequence continues at coordinate 117,847,796 of CP139504.1, forward strand.
CGCTTCACGACTTCTTCACGACTTCAACACTATGTCTTCACGACTGAGACTTCACGACTTCAACACGACCGCTACACAACCTCTATGCTACGGCTTCACGACTTCAACACTAGGACTTCTGATGAGTGTCTAAATACTCATCATTTTTACCTAATCTGAGCTGCCAAAACATCCAAAAACACTCAGAAGTGCATCAAAATACTGAAATTATCCCAGAATTGTGTTTTATATGTTTCAGATGCAAAATGTTTAAAAAAACAAGTGAAAAATGAACAAAGTTTGCATAATTGGCAGTTTCAGTCCCTCAACTTTTAAAAGTTGTCAAATCTAGTCCCTGATCACTAAAAACTTGTACAAATATCATTTTAGGTCCTTGGGGATTCATAAGTTGTTAGAAAAATCCTTTGAAGTTAAAAATTACAAATTTACAACTTTGGTCCCTCAACTTTGAAAAGTGTCAAAAATGGTCCCTGGGTTATTTAAAATGGAAAATTAATAATTATAACCCTTGTACTATTCTTCTATGGCAAATATGGTCCTTGTGTTAACATTGTGATATTTACAGGTTCAGCCCTTCATCTATTTAGAAATTACACCTTTGGTCCTTGTGATTTAATTATAAACCAAAATCCGGATCCAAACTAAATCCAAAACCCAACACTAAATAACCTTAACCCCATTTACCCAACCCAACCTAAACTAAACCCAACCCACCAAAGCCCAAAATAAAACACATAACCCGGCCCACACTTTTTTCTTAAAAAAATATCCAGGGTCAAACTAATGTTTGACCCGTCTCTTTCCCTCCCACTCTCACTAACACAAAACCAGTCACCCCTCCCCACCTCATTCCCCCTCCAAACACACTACCTAACACTTCCAAACTCATTTAATGTTTCCTCACCACCACTAGGTCTGCCAAAATCCCACATGTCTAGTTTCCCGCCAAAAATGCTGTGGATGGTCAAGATGATTTCAATTTAATTAAATGGTGGGGATATGTTCGGAATTCATCAAGGATTCATGTGAGAGTGCTATAAAAGGATGAGAAGACCAAGAGAATAAGTGTCAGTAGATTAGGACCAAAATTAGTGTAGAAGGTAGTTTAAATGTTATTTCAATTTCATGTAATGTTTTCAGTTGTAATGCAGTTTGTTTCAAGTCATATGTAACTTATGTATTGTAATCATTCCAAATTTTAATAAGATTTCAAGTTTGCAATTTCTCTGTTGATTCGAATTAGGTTCCATAGTAGTTTGAATCAATCACAAATCACTCCACACCCTTATTATAAGCTTATACAAGCTTATCTTAGCTTGTGGTAAGCTTATATAGATTACAAAGTTCTGATTCAAGGAAATGTGTAAAAGTCAACAAAAGTCAAACTGATGGTCAATAAGCTGTTTCTGGGTTTAGAAGCTAAAGCTGGATGGTTTTCTGGTTCCTAGCTTGTTGACAACAAGCTAGGAGTGGGTTCTAGTCCTTGTTCTCTTGTTCCACAGCTTCTTCAATTGTAAGCTTTTTTCTCATTTTTTGCTTAAATTCCACTTTTACTGTACCACTGCTTATTTAGTGCTTATTATTGTTTTTATTTGCTTATTGATAGTTTCTAAGCATATTTAATCTATCTAATCAGTAGTTATATAGTTCCTTTTTCATTTTGCTAAAAATCATTAAAAAATCAAAAAACAGCCAATAAGGCATAAGCTTATTAGACTGCTTATTTTTCTAATAAAAGTTGCTCATTAGGGTCTATATAAGCTAGGTAATAATTAAAATTAACTCTTTTAGTTTAAAATATTGAAGTTCCTTTGTAAAATCACCACAGACACATCCTAAAGGGGTGTTTGTTTTAGCTCAGTCAAAGGGTCAATACCCATGTTACTGTAGATTGGCCTTTAAGCTAAGTTTTCATAAGCTTATCTAAGTCCCTAGAAGCTCTTGTGAACCCCTGATCAGCCACTTAGTTTGATTTAGTCATTTTGAACCCACTGTGTTGATTTTGGACTGCCAAGAGATCAAATAAGCTCATACAAGCTCTAAACTTGTTTTGGTCATTTCCTAGGTAGTTTTGAGTTCCTTGTAGTCCACTTAGTGAATCCCCCAAGGCCTAGAACAAGTGTGCACACTTCTGTGCACTTCTGCACAAACCAGACACATCAGCACACAGTGATTGTGTTGGTTGCTGATCTTGGCCTCAATTGGACATCAATTGGGATGATCATGATAGGGTTTTTGTGGTTTTTAGATAGTCAGTAGTGCTACCTAAGTTTTGCCCCCATAATATTGCATTTCAATAGCTTATTTCACTCTTTAATCTGGTCTGCAAGTTTGCACTTTTCTCCATTTTCTGTTTTGATTTTGCTAGCAGCCAAATGTTTAACTTGCTCAATTCTTGTGATTATTTGTAATTTTAAGTTGTTTTGTGCTTATAATAGTGTATTAAGTCTGTCCTAATCAGTTGGTTAACTTTAGTGCTTTTTAGCTTATTTTTGGCTTATTAGCTTATTGCTTATTAGCCCAAATCTGCTTATCAGGCTTAGTAAACTTTTCATTTTATTTTTCCTAGCTTTCTAATAATATTTTAGATTTATCTGTAAATTTTCATAATTTTCTGAGTAGTTTTAATATTTTTAATCATTTTAATTAGTTTTTAATAGTAATTAAATCATAATAATTAGAATAATAATCAGAAAAATACAAATCCAATTTTCATAATTTTCTTTTGTCATTTTTAATCTAGGAAAATATAAAAAATATTTTTAGGCCTTAAGAAAATTAAAAATAGAAATAAAGTGATAGCTTCTATTTAATAGAATTTATCTTTTTAAATTTTAATTAAGTAATTTTCATTTTTATAATTTTCTTAGCTTCTATTTACTTAGTAATATTTTTAGAAAAAGTTTTAGATTTTTCTTTGTCCATTTAGTATTTTTTATAAATTTAAATAGTTTAAATAGTTATTAAATAATAAATAATTAATAATAATTAAATAAAAAGTGTAGAAAAATATAATTTAAGTTTTTAAATAAGTTTTAAGTAGTTTGACATTTTTAGGTTTTAAATTATATAAAATTCAGTTTTTGTCCCGTTTTAGATTTCCTGTTGCGCGTTTTAGTTTAATTTTAATCGCGTTTCATTTGTTTTGTATATTTAAATTGTTCATTAGTATAAAAAAGCAAAATCAAAAATATCTGATTCATCAATCACTTTAATCCAAAGCTTTTCACAGTTTTCCATTCACACCTCGTTGGGAAACGACCCAGGTGATCACTTGCCTGGTTTCACACACTACACACGAGCATCCTGTTCTGAGTCTGCATTTGTTTTAATATAAGTGTTGTTTCGGGACGGATCAACTTCACGACAAGGACTTCATGACTTTAACACGACCGCTTCACAGCTTCTATGCTACGGCTTCATGACTTCAACACAAAGACTTCATGTCTTCTAAGCTACGGCTTCACAACTTCTACACCACGGCTTCACCACTTCTATACTTGGACCTCACAACTTCTATACCACAACTACTTATACAACATCTTCACTACTTACACACAACACTAATCTACAACACACACCTTACATACAAATGAATGAATGATTTACAAACCTTGTTAAACACACAACTTAAGTAACAAAATGATACTAAGTTGTAATACTTCTAATCTTGATTGATAGAAGTATTCTTCTTTTGCACTTGGATGGTGGAAGCTTGGATCACTTGGAAACCAATGCTTAAGATTACATGATCAAAGGTTTATTTAAGATATGAAATGAGATCTACAACAGAAAGTTTTAGTGCAAAAGGGTTGAGAAAAAATCCAGGAGAAGGCTTGTATTTATAGGGAAAAATCTGGACAGCTGGAGCCTACTGGAGCGGGGGCGGTCCCCTTAATAATTAAGGGGGCCGCCTAGTAAAATTAAGGGGACCGCCCCTTCTGTCCGTTGGCCAATTTTGTCCTTTCGTGGGAAAGGTTTTTCTGGAACATTTTAACTGATTTTGGTTAAAAATTTGAATTCATATTTTTATAAAAGATTAAACATTTTTATTTAATGCCAAAAATGTTTTTCAAAAATATATAAAATGTTTTTGATGTTTTATAAAAAATCTAGTTATTAAGAAAATGTTCCTTTGATCATATAATGCATTAAGCATTAGTTCATTCATACCTTAAGTGATTTGAGTTGTAGAAATAGATATTTACAACTAAATACTTGTTTACGTCATAATTTTCCGATTAATGATTTTACATTTTGTGATTATCAAAACGTAGAGATATCGAAAAAATATTAATAACGTGTTTAGGCATTATTTATATCAACAATCTCCCCCTTTTTGATGATTACAAAATCAAAACTCATTAAATCTAAAAATTAGTTTTTAGACAAGTATTTAGTGAGTTTACATCTATTTCTCCCCCTTTTTGTAGAATCAAAAAGGTTAAGCCGACAAATTTTAGTAACTAAATTTGTCGGGACGAAAACTCCCCCTTGATGTGTACTCCCCCTCGTTTGGGGGCACCAAGGAATCAATATATGGAATACTTGCAAGAAAAATATTAGAAGCACAAGCATATATATAGCAAAAATAAGCATGCATATAAAGACATTCATTAAAAATGTTGTTTATAAATACACAACCATCCAAGATTATATTCAATCCTACATTAGCTAGTAAGTAAGGCAATCTACATAATCATTCTAGGAGTACATGATCTTCCATGGGGCTTGCACACAAAATGGTTTGAAAAATTATTTTTGATTAAGCATTGCATATGCTTAATTTGGTGAGAATGAAGGTGGTGGTAGTGTAGTGCGTGAAAATGGTGGAGGTTGTGGTGGAGGTTGGTTGTTAAGCATGTGTTCAAGGGATGAAAACATGTAGTGTATCTCATCTCTAAGACCAAAGATGATGGTTTGGTTGTGGGTGTGGTGGTATTGGTGATGATGAGAAATGAGCATCAAGAAGTGTTAATGGTGATATGGAAATGACAAGTTGGGTGAATGGAGGTTCTTGAGTAGGAGGTGGAGTTGATGCTCTTGATGGTGGTGATGAAAGGTGTGAGTTGATGTAGTTATTGATGGATGAAAGGGTGTTTTGATGGTGCATTTGGTGCACTTGGGGATTAACATTGAGGTGGTGGTGATGGAGTTTTGGTGTCTTAGAGATGATTTTGGTGATAGCATGGTGAATGAAAATGGGTGTTTGATGGAGGTGATGGTTGATTTAGGTAAGGTTTGGGCTAGATAGAAGGGGTCGCAAGATGCAAAAGAAAACAGTAAATTTTACTGCCCAGATGGCCGGTCCCCTTAATTGTAGGCCGGCCCCCTTAAAATTAAGGGGACCGCCTAGGGAATTAAGGGGGCCGCCCATCTGGTGTTTTCCCAGGCGACCAAATTTGAAAAATTTCCAGAAAAGGGTCATTTTTAGGGTGTTTTTGCAGCAAGCTCCATTTGAATCATGTACATCAAGAATGATTAAATAGTGACATAAACATGTTAATTACGCATGCATACATTTAAAACATATTATGGAATAAGCATGTTATTAATCATCAAGCATGTATATATATCATGATATCAAGTATACAAGCAATAAGCATAACAATCATATATTGCTTATAGCATGCAATAAGTAGAAAATTTTAAATTGCCTAAGAGATCCATTGGACTTGCTTGAGACATGAAAACTTGGATTATTTTGGATGGATGATGGTAAAGAGGGGGTAAAAAAAATGTTGGATTAATGGGGTTGTAAGTTTGGGTGTATGGATGTTGGAGAGAGTGTTGATAGAGGAATTGGAGGTGGAGAGCTTGGACTTGACCATGTTGAATGAGGGTTTTGATGTTGTTCAAGTGGTGGTGTTGGATTAGATCTAGTGAGAAGATACTCAATCCAAGTGAGACGCTCATTTAAGGTGATGGTTTGGTTTTGGAGAAAGATGCAACAAGGACTATTGTTGACATGTTTCTCAATTTGACTCAAGTGATGTGGTGATGATGGTAATGATGGTGAGATGGATGGTGATGATGGTAATGATGGTTTGATTTTGGAGAAAGATGCAACAAGGACAATTGTTGACATGTTTCTCAGTTTGACTCAAGTGATGTGGTGATGATGGTAATGATGGTGAGATGGATGGTGATGATGGTAATGATGGTTTGATTTTCGAGAAAGATGCAACAAGGACAATTGTTGACATGTTTCTCAGTTTGACTCAAGTGATGTGGTGATGATGGTAATGATGGTGATATGGATGGTGATGGGTTTAAGTTGCTTTGAGCAAGATGCAAAGCAAGGAGAGCATTAAGCTCATGGGCTTCCTTGAGTTCTTCAATGAACTTCAAGTGTTGAGTGGAAGGTGATGATGATGGAGAGTGGTTGTTATTTGGTGGAAGTGGTGGTGACACTTTTGGTGGTGGAGACACTTGTGAACTTGGGTAATTAAGAGTGAATGAAGGTGGACATATGGATGATTGGTTATGTGTGTGAAAGGGTTCATTAGGATGAGGTTTAGGTGTTGGTTGAGTTTGAACAACATCATTTGTTGGGTTATGGCAAATGTCAAGCTTCCTCCTCCAAATGGGCATTTATGGTGTAGTGATGATGTGATTGTGAAAGGTAAATTTTGGAGAGTGGTTTGTGACAATATGTGTTTGTGAATTTTGGGAAGCATAGGATAAAATGGGTTGGAAATTGAAAAGGAAAATAGTAATCCGTCACTCCAGATGGCCGGTCCCCTTAAATAGGAGCCGGTCAACTTAATTTTAAGGGGGCCGCCTGGGTATTTAAGGGGGCCGCCCATCTGCTGACTTTCAGATTACTGGAAATGGGTTTTTGGCATAAATTTGTAGAAAAGGTTGTGTTTTTGGGTTTAGTTTCAAACAAGTCCAACTTCTTTTGAGGCAATTTAGAATTTAATAATTTATATATGCTAAGTATATTCATTAGACATTATTATCTAGCATGCAAACAACTCATTTAGCATGTAACATATATATGTTAGAAAAGAAAACACTACATAGCACCAAGTAATTCATAGTATCATATTTAGGAAGATTAATAAGCTAGTTAAATAATCCTAATGAATATCTATGTGCATGGGAATGTAGAGTTGTGATAGCATGGACTTCTAGACTTGTACCAAGTGAGGTCTTAGTGAATAAACTATGGTTATTTTCAAATTTAGTTCACTTACAAATGTCACATACATAAATATAGATGACAGATATGAGATCACCATGCATGATTTAAAGAAATGTTTTTGGCATTATTCAACAATGTTTGAAAGTGGGTTTTTATGTGGATGTGAAAAATATTTTAATGAAATAGTTTTGGTTTTATTTCAAAATGTTTTTATGAGGAAAGAAAACATATTTTTCCAATCTTTGGTTTTGATAAACATGTAATTATGGACACAAGTTTGGAAGAAAGGTAGGATGGTGAAACATGTAAAATAGAAATGTGTCATAATCTTTTGAAAAATTATTTTTCCAAAATGTTAAGTTTTTTTTTTTGCAAATTTAAAAATAAGTCCCATTAATTATAGATTTAAAAAATAATGGTTTATAAAAGATCTCATGCTCAAGTCTATTGTCACATGCTACCTCTTTCTACATATCCTATGACATTTACGCATGTATTATGACTAAATACAAAAATACATCATGTCAGAGTAGTTAGAGAAAAACAAAAGCTATTATAATGACAATGCATTCAACTAAACAAATAATTACGAAGGCATGCAGTCAAATCACATAGGAGCAAGTAAACATCTAGAAATTTTATATACGCAAGATGACATAAATCTAGGAATGAAAAGCTCTAGTGAAAAGCAAAGTTCATAACAGTAAACTATCGTTAGGTATATTTAGGAAGAATAATGTATTCAAGTTGGAGAATGAAAATGAGACTATTACTAGTGGTGCTCAATTCAGGCTAAACACGACCGTTTTTACGGGTTACACACACCCAACTTCTCACATAGAAGCAATTCAACCGTTAGGTCAAATTGAGTTTCTAGTCAATAGATTCTCCAGTAGTCATTCTCTCTTTAGAAGAAATTAAGTTCCTAAATTTACTTATCGAAGAGTACCAAATATGAAGATTGCTTGGTTCACTAACACTTAGGGGGGCTAACTAAAGGGTTTCTAGTTTATTAAGCCACAGAACGAATATAACTAAAGTGTAAAGGCAAAGCAACCTATCAGACTAAGCATATCCTAAGGCATTAATAAGATTATATGCATGAAGTAATTACTTATGAAATTTTAAATAGAGAACTTACCTCACGTGCTAGCTTTTCTTCGTAATGTCTCAGATGATGATCTTATTTAAACCGAAGTGGCTTGACCCAAACATGTCTTGTACGGATCATGATCTTCTCCTTCGTCTGTGTCACTTCATGGTTTTGGATTGAGTTCACTTTGGAGTTGATTCATGTAGTCTTCGTCGCTAACACCTACATTAACAACATTTGAACTAGTAGTACATGTATCTATTTTATCTAAATGTTTATCTATTAAATTTTCTAAGATAACTAATTCATGTACAAGATTAAAATCCTCATCTTTGGCTTGACATTTTTCATGATGAAAGTTTTAGAAATTTTTCCAAATATCATTTGCCGTTTTACAGAAGAATATTCTTTCATATTCAACTTTCGGCAATGTTTTTATAAATAATTATTTTAGCTTTATTATTTATTTCATTCTTTGTTTTCAAATAATAAATTTGACTTTCAAAATCCGTTTTTGTTTGATTTTCAAAATCACCAATCGAAATGACATGCCAAAGATCTAGATCAATTGATTTCACATAAGTTTCAAATTTATTTTTCCATTCAAGAAAAGTATAGTTTTCAAATAGTGGTGGTTTTAGCACAGATTCCCCTTCTAGATATTTTTCGAATTCCATAGATCGATTCAAGTCTTAAAATATAGTATATTTTAAAGATCTTGATTGACCTGGCTCTTGATACCAATTGTGGAAAACTAGAAGGGGGGGTTGAATAGTTTTACGTCTTTTTAATTTTATTATGAAAACTTTGTTTTATACTTTTAAAAACTTTAGATTCTAGTTTGTTATGAAAAATAAAACTTAAATCTTATTATTAGTTATATATGTATTCTTTTAAATTGATTGTAAAAGTTTTGGTTTCTTGAATGGATTTTCAATTTGATCTTTATGTGAAGTCGACCTCTAATTAATACTAAAATTATATAAGCCTATGTGTATGAAAGTAATGACGATGCAAGTAAAGAAATAAATAAGGTATTGAAAGATCTAACCGAGACACGAGAGATTTATAGTGGTTCGGCTACAAGGACACCTTCCTTGCCCTACTCCACTCCCCGAGCACACCTTGCTCGAGAGTTTTCTTCACAACTTCAATAAGCTCCCTTATGGCGGAGAAAACCGTACACAACTTTGGCTTACACGGGTTTAACGACACAAAGCTAAATGTCGAGTTCTAATCGTAGCTAGAACCAATCTCACAACTTCACAACACAACTTCTACACAACTTAATCACGACTTCTTCACGACGGCTTCACGACCGCTTCACGACTTCTTCACGACTTCAACACTATGTCTTCACGACTGAGACTTCACGACTTCAACACGACCGCTACACAACCTCTATGCTACGGCTTCACGACTTCAACACTAGGACTTCACGACAAGGACTTCATGACTTTAACACGACCGCTACACAGCTTCTATGCTACGGCTTCATGACTTCAACACAAGGACTTCATGTCTTCTAAGCTACGGCTTCACAACTTCTACACCACGGCTTCACGACTTCTACACTTGGACCTCACAACTTCTATACCACAACTACTTATACAACATCTTTACTACTTACACACAACACTAATCTACAACACACACCTTACATACAAATGAATGAATGATTTACAAACTTTGTTAAACACACAACTTAAGTAACAGAATGATACTAAGTTGTAATACTTCTAATCTTGATTGATAGAAGTATTCTTCTTTTGCATTTGGATGGTGGAAGCTTGGATCACTTGGAAACCAATGCTTAAGATTACATGATCAAAGGTTTATTTAAGATATGAAATGAGATCTACAACAGAAAGTTTTAGTGCAAAAGGGTTGAGAAAAAATCCAGGAGAAGGCATGTATTCATAGGGAAAAATCTAGACAGCTGGAGCCTACTGGAGCGGGGGCGGTCCCCTTAATAATTAAGAGGGCCGCCTAGTAAAATTAAGGGGGCCGCCCCTTCTGTCCGTTGGCCAATTTTGTCCTTTTGTGGGGAAGGTTTTTCTGGAACATTTTAACTGATTTTGGTTAAAAATTTGAATTCATATTTTTATAAAAGATTAAACATTTTTATTTAATGCCAAAAATGTTTTTCAAAAATATATAAAATGTTTTTGATGTTTTATAAAAAATCTAGTTATTAAGAAAATGTTCCTTTGATCATATAATGCATTAAGCATTGGTTCATTCATACCTTAAGTGATTTGAGTTGTAGAAATAGATATTTACAACTAAATACTTGTTTACGTCATAATTTTCCGATTAATGATTTTACCTTTTGTGATTATCAAAACGTAGAGATATCGAAAAAATATTAATAACGTGTTTAGGCATTATTTATATCAACACAAGTGATTAATGGTTCATGATCGAGGGACTTGCTTTGGCCAAGGGCGGTACTTAGTGCTTATCAGATGATTCGCAAAGTGGCTACTGCTTCACTCATAGTACCAGAAAAGTAGAAATGGCTACTGCTTCACTCATAGTACCGAGAACGTATAAGTGTTGTTCCAGCTCGAATAAAGTTTCAGAAAGCTGAAAGCATAGCTTTTAGTTCAAATTACAGTTTTCATACAATTGTGATCATAGTCAAAACAGTAGTATGTATCTCCCCCTAAGTAGCTTATAAAACAATTTAAGCAAGTAAAAAGTGGGGCTATGAACTCACCTGAGTATGCCAATGCAAGATATCACAAATAAAATCATGTAGTAAACACAACATCATTTGGGAAGTATACGCACAATGGTACTGGATCGGCACAACCTAATAAGTATATAGTCATCTCAGAATATGTTTCGTATAAGATTTCAAAAGATAAAGTATTTTTAGTTTTCGTGGAATACTCGTATTAATGTTTGTAAAACGTTTAGTATAAATATTGTAAGAAAGTTTAGTATAAAGGTTTCGTGTGGTGGTAAGTAAACATAGCCTTAAAATGTAACTCACGTCAAAGAGAATACATAACGACATAGTCAAGAAAAGTGTTAACGAGAGCTCAAATTGAGGAGAAAATGATGAGAATAAATCAACAAGGGAATGACAAGGATTTATGCTAAGAAAATAAGTCAATGGTAAGTTTCGGTATTTACCCAATAACCCAAATAGTTAAGAAAACGTTATGGTTTTGAAAAGAATCGTTTAGTTGATAAAAGGTTTATAAAGTTAATAACTTGATAAAATAGAAATATTTATACCATTTATCAATCGTAATCGTTTAAGTTATAAAATGGTTTTTAGAAAAAAAAAAATTAGACATGATGTGTCCGCTTATACAATATTTCCCAAGTCGTTACGACTTATTGAATATAAAGTTTTAGTTATTAAAAATTACCAAATCGTTACAAAATTAATTCAAATCAAATACAATTTGCAAATTTTACAAATTAAATAGGTTTGTTACAAGTTTTACAAGTTTCATATATTAATCCGTCGTTATCATTCGCGTATATATTAGTGTCGGGTTTATCGATTATTTTGTGTCCAAAATCGTCCATAAGTCCTTCGGCTAATACCGTAAATCCAATAACGAGCAATGAATCTAAGCATCGGTTTTTGTTACAATGTCTAAGTCCAAATCCATATCATTTTCAAGTATCCCAATAAGTATCTGAAACACCATCATCGACACAATGTAAATAAGTTAGATAATATCCGGAAAAGAGAAATTCAAGTAATGTCAAATAACACACCGTTAAAATGTTTTAGTCCTTTAACCACAATAAACTAACACACCCTTATTTGTTTTAATGGGCTTAACCCATGATTAAGATCAAACACACCCCTATAATACCATTGGGTTTCGGCCCAGTTCATAGCAACCAAAAACGCATCCTTATGTGTTTTCCTGTTTCTGATCCGAGACCAAAAGTGACACAAATAAGCAATAGAAACGAACATAATCGGGTGCATACATTTATATACAAATCGACGACTAACCCGAGACCTAACAGATTTTCTTTGTTAACCGAGACTAGAGCACTAATCGAAAGAATAAGCATAACTAATCATAACAAAACCAAATAAACACAAGACCAAAACATCCATAAGCCACAAAATAAGCTCGACTTGAGCCTAACATACAACCCATGACCATACGGCTGCAGCCGACACCCTACGTGGGTTTTCCCTATCTACCGTGAACCCAAACGACACACGACCACCCTTTTTAACAGTTTTGTACCGTCAACATATATTAATCAGAATAAGTTATATAAACTTGTTAAACTAAAAAGCTATAACAAAATAAGCCATAAGCAAATACTACTCGATTAACAAATCCCAAACACGCTGAGATCAAGAAAATAACCTAAATCCAAACACAACCGAGACCACAATGGTCTCGGTCCAACCCAAACGGGTTCACCAATCACATATTTGAGAGCATGAGTCCAAGGAATAAGCCAAACCAGGCACTTGTCGAGACCAAGCAAAAGAAAGTTGAGATAAGCAACAAACACATTATTTGCTTTAGGCCACACGAAATGATTTTTAGATCAAAAATGACCACACAAAAACTATTAAAACGTTTTTTTAAATCCCTATTTTAATCCAAGAAAGCTTTTATTTTAATCGATTTATAGTCAGTTTTAACAAAGAAAATAAATCGAAATAGATCTTAGTTATCGACATACCAAAAGAAGAGAGATAGAAAGATGAAAAGAGAGATAACGTGATGGATGAAGATGGTGGTGGTGGCGTGGTTGCTTTCGTGTTGATGAAGTTACATGGCAAAGTGGTGGAGGTGGGGGTCGGTTATTACCAAAACACGAGCAAAAGTTCTCCTCTCGGTCTAAAACTTTCCAGAAATGATCTCAGTTGCTTGATTTATCGAATGGTGTAAGTTGGGGTTTCACCAGAAAATTTTCCGGCGAAAGTTGTTGCCGGCGGCGGCGGTGGTTGACGGAGAAATGGCCGGACGGGTGGGAGAGATGAGAGAGAGAGAGTTATGGGAGGGAGTGTGTGTGTAAAAATGATTAAAATAATAAAAATTTCACCTTTTATACCCATGCAGGGGCTAAACCTGCACAAACTAAAGTATAAGGGGGCGCGGTATAAAATCCGGGCAGGGGTATAAACTGCCAAGTGGGTAAAACTTTTGCCATAATCACTGTGGGACCTATTCGACATACCAAACGGACTTGAAAAATTATGAAACTTGCGCCATTGTACCCAAAATAATTTTTCTGATAAAAACGAGTATAAATATGCATAACTTTCTCGAAAATAAATTATTTGGCAAAATCGATTCGTTTCGCGTGTTTTAGGTTGTGTCGGCTTGATAAATGAATAATGCTCACGTTTCAACAAGATATCCACTGTTTTTCAATCCTAAACAAGTTCAAAGAGATTTAAAAGCAATGAAAAATCAAAATAATTATTTTGGCTCGTAAAATATGTTTTGGAAAATTGTCGGTTGTTTCAATTTAGTACTATTTGTTATATAATTATTAGTACTGCTAATAGTACTTATTTATACTGCTTGGTTCGACATGGTTGGTTACTGCTGCTACTCTTAAATTCTTACTGCTGATTCGATGATTGGTACTGATGTGATGTTCAAGCTGAAATGGTGACAGATTAACCTTTGCTAAAACGAAACAATCAGCAGCACCAAAAATGTCACATAGAAACGGTGTACTGGATACAGATTCGATCTTATGTCTGCTGTGACGATTACATTCAAAGTTTGATTAGGGTTTCTTTTATTCAAAGCTAGTTGAAACCCTAACCTGAAATCTATTCGTACCAAGGTTGCTACTGATTGGATAATTTTTTTCGATATTAGATTGATACATGGTTTTTGATTCTCAGTTTATAAAGTTATATCGGACGACACACACAAGAAGAATGGTTTTTGTTTATTTGTTCTTAAAAAGGTTCAAAGCTCGTATTTCTTGGAACAATTGATTACGAGGAAGATTCTTTATCACCTATTTGAAGTTGAAGTGGAGTTTCACAAGTGCGTGTTCTTATTATATCTTTCTAGCAGAAGATAACTTATTCGTGTGTTAATGTTGTGACGAAGACTTGTCAAATCTAGCAATAGGTCTTTGCTATCACTTAAAGGAGTTACATTGTAGTGCTCAGTGTCTCATTGAAGATGAGGATTTTGTTAAGAGATTGCGGTCTACATATATGGTGTTAATATATGTTCAAAGTCATGTGGATAGTCCAAGACATAAGGCATAAGTTTGGTATTGTTCTACTTCAGCATCAAGTTTGTAATACTTAGTTTTCTTCATCAGTGATCATTACTGTTAGGAATGCTCCTAACACGAAAATGTGACAACATATTAGGGATTACATTAGTTATTATGTAAGCCTCAAACACATGGATGAGAAGCGTAATTATAGTAAATTTATATGTTTGAGTGACTATATATACCCCTCCATACTTCCATGGAGGCGTGAGCCTTGTGTGTGTTTTACTTCACCTTTCATTATCTTTAATAAACACTGGTTTTCTATCTCACTCTACTCTCTCCCTCTAACCATAAACATGATGTATTTCCATCATACCCGACCTCCCGAATCACAATAATCACACCAAAACATAATCTTTCAATTGGTATCAAGAGCCATAGTGTTAGTTTTGGTTGATTGTTGTGATTTTTTCTTATAAAAAAAATCAAAATTTTTAACTGGTATACCAATAGTTTCACTGTTTACATTTTTTTAAAATGGTCTGATTGTATCAAAATGGTCAATTAACTCATAATCTTTCAATATATGTTTTATATATCTGTGTTACTTATGGTCTTGTATTAGTCCAAGTAAACAGTTATGTAACACGCTATTTTTTATGACTATTTTGGATATTTCCCGTGAAGATTAAGTGGTCGGAAAACATGGTCTGAATATAGTGGTCGGAAAAGATGGTCAGAAATTAATGGTCAGAAACCCGTCGGAATTATCCAAACCCTCTTTTATCGGAATTGCTTGTAAAGAAATTCCGACAGACCGTAATTTATCAGAATTGCTTGTAAAGCAATTCTGACAGACCCGTCGCAATTGATCCGTCGGAATTAATCCGTCGAAATTCAAACTGTCGGAATTGAATTTTTATCGCAATTTATAAGGTCAAACAGTCAACCAGTCGGAAATGGACTATACCGTCGGAATTAATCCGTCAGAATTGACCCGTCGGAATTGCTCAGGTCAAATAGTCAACTTTATCGCAATTGGTTTTACCATTTATCGAAATTGACATTATGTAAAGTATCAAGATGAAGAGAAGCTATTGACCAAAACCATAATACAACAACTATCTGTGTGACTTCATTTAAAAAACATCATCAGTCACACTTAACTCTCGAACCAGCAACAACAACATCTACAACAAAACATGAATCCTAATCTCTACAACAAAACATGAATCCTAATCTCTACATCATCTAAGACTTGTACCGAAAATTTAAAAAACTGAATTCTGAAGTCTCATTTTTTCTTTCGTGCTATACTAAGTTAAATCAAGACTTTAAAAGTCGTTCAAATGAAAGAAACTCATCATTGACTCTGTTTGAAGCTTAGCCTCACGTTTATATCCGAAAATTAAGAAAGACATATAACAATGATGTTATACTTTTTTCTTTCATTTGGTTAAAAAAGAAACACAAAACAAACAAAAGTCGTATAAAACCTACCTAGACTTTTAAACGGGATCTTGAAGCCTTGAACAATTAACAACTTCATTTAGTGTTGGGTTATCGAAGAGCAATATGTAAAAAAGACTCGTGTTGTTTGTTTGTGTTACGAGAACTAAGCTACGAGTCAGTCTTGATTAGATGTATTTGATTATGATGGATACCGCCTTGAGATGACATTTGTTTGGAAGATGTGTTTGGTGAGAAGTTATAATAAGGTGGTAGGCGGACATGGTGTTGTGATTAGGGTTAGAGAATGTGAGAATTTTTAGGGTTATAACAAACTTATACCGGGTACTCATTTTCTTTTGGACCGGGTGTAATTTTGTGACCCGATTGGTCTGGATATTGCATTGGGCCGGGTTATATCATTGATTGGATTGGATTGTATTCCAGTCTGAATGAATTATATTAATATTGGGCTGATTCATTGGTTCAAATTATTTAAATACTTAGGCTGCAAAGTTGTATCAAAATAATGGGCTGAAATGTGATTATTCAAAATTATTTTTTTAATACACTGGGCAAATGGCACAAAAATGCATCAAAGTTAGGGTCCATTTCCAATCAAGGTATCCAACTTTTTTTCTTGCATAAAAAGGTTCTCAACTTTTTTTTTGCGGATTTGGGTTTTTTCTTAACACCCGTTAACTAACTTCGTTAATAATTTACATGTTTGGTCCTTGAGTTTTTATAGTCATTTCATTCACCATCCTCCACCACTACCAACCGCCACCACAATCACCAACTGCCACCACAACCACCTCAATCACCATCGTCCACTACCACCACCAGCAGCTACCACCACCGCCGCCACCAACACCACCTTTCCCCACCTCCACAATATATCCCTTAGATCGAAACTGCCACCTTAATAACTGAATAACAACCACCAACCACCACTACCAAAACCAATGCTTTAAGAATATCCATGAGCTACCCGAACCCAATATATCCCTTAGATCGAAACTGCCACCTTAATAATTGAATAACAACCACCAACCACCACTACCAAAACCAATGCTTTAAGAATATCCATGAGAGGTGATGGATATCACAGATTCAAAGGCATATAACTACTTTTCATCTTGTTTAAGATTATTTAGTTAGCATCTTGCCCTTACCAAGGAGCATCTTATCTTACTCCTTCCACGTAAGGTGAACAACCACTTTTGGATTAAGTTTTTTTTTTTTTTTGATAAGTCAATAGTTGTACCTTAAATGATGGCGTACTCCACTTCCCAGTCCAATCAGCTTTACTTCCAATCCCAATCAGCTGAAGGTAACTTCCAATCCCAGTCCAATCAGCTTTACCTCGCAGTTCTTGTTTGGCATATCTTCAAATAGAGATTAGGAATATTAGATTGTTTTGCCTGATTTGATAAATAATTTTGGTATCTAAATATAGTGTTACCAGGGAGAGTTGGTTTACATCTTGAAGTAGAGTGTATCATGGAGAGTTGTTGCATAATTGCATCTGTCGAATGTTTACTTGTTTGTTTAGTTTGTTGTTTGTTGTTGGTTGTTCGTGTTATGGTTTATTATTCTTGTAATATTGCCTGGTCATATTACCCTCTCCCAGCGGTGACAAAATGAAGGGTTGGGTATTGGGTTTGGTTCAAAATGGGTAAATTCTAAGTGCAGTCAAGTCAGGTAGCACTGACCACAAACACTTTTTGTTTCCATATTTTTTGAGATTTATAAGTAATATATAAAATTATTGGGACTTATACAGAAACTTTGCTAGGTCGCGGTGGTGGTGGTAGCTGTTGGTGGTGGTTGTGGAGGTGGGGAAAGGTGGTGTTGGTGGCTGCGGTGGTGGTAGCTGCTGGTGGTGGTAGTGGACGATGGTGATTGAGGTGGTTGTGGTGGCAGTTGGTGATTGTGGTGGCGGTTGGTAGTGGTGGAGGATGGTGAATGAAATGACTATAAAAACTCAAGGACCAAACATGTAAATTATTAACGAAGTTAGTTAACGGGTGTTAAGAAAAAACCCAAATCCGCCAAAAAAAAAGTTGGGAACCTTTTTATGCAAGAAAAAAAGTTGGATACCTTGATTGGAAATGGACCCTAACTTTGATGCCTTTTTGTGCCATTTGATTATTCAAAAGTCCCTTTTTAATACACTGAGTTAACTTTTGATATAATATCTGGCGAAAAGGAGTGATATTTTTGATATTACTAATTTTCACGGTGTTACATTTTTCACAAGATCGGGAAAAAACCATTATCAAAGTTCATTTTAACCGAGTAACAAAGGCTAGTTTTTGGGCATATAACCGCAAGATGTGACTACGACGTTAATTCATTATTATTTATTTGAGGTTGAAGTGGAATTTCACGGGTGCGTGTACTTAGTATCTTGAAGATATCGGGGTTGGTTGGATACATGATTCTTCGAGATCCTTGTTCGAGCTTTTAACCGTTAGAATGATTATGACTTGAGTTATCTAGATATACCTGATGTAAGGAGTTACGTTGTTGTGCTCACAGAGTATAGCTATCACTTTAAAGGAGTTACGTTGTAGTGCTCAAGTGTCGGAAAAAGCTGTGGATAATTCAAGAGATGTTATATACAATTGTGGATGGTTGGATAGGTATATGATTCTACCTTTATTGAAATTCTCAGTATTGGTTCTTAGTCAGAAAATAGTGAAAGTTTAGGTCAAAAGTTTGGGTTATTTTACTTTAGTCTCAAGTTTGTAATAATGAGTTTTCTCCATCAGTAGTCACTACAAAGAGCCGTATGAATGATAATGGGGTCGGTAAAGAGTTAGTAGAGAAGAGTATAAAAGAGAAGAAATTTTATCAACAGTTGATTCTCACGGGCTATTTATGGTACTTCACACATCTTCGACTAATTCGACATACATGGTTACGCTGCCTCCGTTACCATCGTAAACATAGTGTGTATGCTTCCGATTCCGTGAAGACATCATGGGGGAAGAGAGAGTGGATGTTCTTTGAACGTTCTTGAGTTCTTTGTGAAAACACTATTTTTCCACAGTATCTGCAATCAGGGGGAAGAAATGTGCACATCGGGGACGCATAATAGAATCATGTGATCGAACTTGACAATTTTATTACTTCCAGAGAGACGTCCGTAGAAATGATCAGTGGTTCAGTTTTGTGATTTTGGTGTAATCATTTCAACTTTCGCAGGTTGTGATGTGCGAAGTAGCCTACTTATGTGAGAAGATCTTGCTGATTTCTTGCATGTTACCCCCGAATGGAGTTTCTGCATTGAGTATAATCATTATTGAGTGACTAGTCAGATTTGCTTGGTGTGGTTTACGATGTTATCTACAAACTGTGTACTTAAAACTTCAAAAGTTAGAAGACATGTTAACTACATCAAAGTTTTGAATCTGCTGAAGACGGTTGTCAGTTTGGGGGGAAGTTGATTCAGAAACTTCACCAAAAAGAAGTGTTTGAAGAAGCAGCTAAAGACATGCAGCATGAATTGGGGAGAAGTTAATCCAGTTCATGCATATTACATCATTTGCCTACAAGTGAAGAAAAGTTCTCAAGCCGAGGTACAAGATGAAGACAAAGAGCGTAAATTGCAGTCATCCTCAGCATTTGAAGAGCCTATGAAGACCTTTATTTATTTGTATTTGTACTTGTTGAAAATGCTGTAAGTAATCCCATATGTTGCCACATTAGGGGAAGATTGTTAGGAATGCTCCTAACACGAAAATGTGAAAATATATTCGGGATTACATTAGTTATTATGTAAGCCTCAAACACATGGACTAGAAGTGTAGTTATAGTAAAGTTATGTGTTTGAGTGACTATATATACCCTTCCATACTTCCAAGGAGGGGTGAGCCTTGCGTGTGTTTTACTTCACCTTTCATTATCTTTAATAAACACATGTTTTCTATCTCACTCTACTCTCTCTCTCTAACCATGAACATGATGTATTTCCATCACACCCGACCTCCCGAATCATAATAATCAAACCAAAACACGGTCCATCAATTACATTGAGCTTACAGAATTGAAGATTCCAGAAATGGTTAACCTATGGGTTTCATGGGAAGCTTAATGTTAAAATGTTTATCCATTTACATGCACCATTTGAGGGGAAGGTTTTAACAACTGTAAGTCGTTATTAGTACTGATGGTTTAAGTTCCTATTGTCTTGGATTCATTATTAGTGCGGAAAACTTAATGGCGAGTAATTCGAGACATTAGAAGGCTGAATTTGAAGTGTGATATTGGTTCGTGGTTGTCAAGATCAAAGTTGCATCTACTTGGCATCTCATAGTGGATAATGACAAAAAGGGTAAGAAGTATTTACATGTTTTGCAACTTGAAGATCCTTGCTGGTACATGTTATTTAAGTTCACGAGGTAAGCTTAAGGGGAAGATTGTTTCATTCATGGAAGATCAAGATGAAGTTTTTCTAATTATCAACTAGGGGAAGATTGTTGGGTTTTATATTTTCGTTGATAAATACAAAAGTACAAGTGAAGAATGAAGACAATGCGAAATACAAGGGACTTGCTTGATAAAGAAGATTTTACTTATTAGTCCTTCGTAAACCTTATTCTCTATTATATAAAGGGAATACAGGTCTTAGTTTTAGGGTATGTCAAGATGTAAAACACCAAAGGTGTGTTTGTGTGTGTAACCTAGGCGTAGGGTATGGGAAAAATGCCTAGGGATAAGGTTTTGTTTTCAGCCTCAAGATCGTTTGATCCCTGTTACAAGATGTGTAACATGTACTACACTTGATCAAGTAGTATTTGGGGCTGTTAGTTTGTAATTGTAGTTGTTGAGATGATGATGAAAAAAAACCTTATACAATAACATTGTTGTTACTTTAATTCCGTTGCATACATTGTTGTCTTTGTTATTTTTATCCCTATATGAGATCTAACCAATCTCGACCTCTAAACGATCTTCACATTTAATGTTTTTGGGTTCATCTTGACAAACTGTGAGTGCGTAGATGCAATTTTCAGCATCGGTGTGAAGTTTTCGTCTTGTCAGAACTGGAGCCAAGGGATTGCAAATAATGTTTACTAAGGGGTAATTTTTAGTCCAATGATGTGTTGAAGGGTGGTGTTTATATAACGTATGCAAATTTACCGGGTCCAAATTGCCTTTAGATGACTCAGCAATATCAGGAATTGTTGGAGTCGGTGCAAATGGGTTAAAGAATACATTTGGGTCATAGTCTTCAGTGTTGGAAGCAGTTTGTTCTGCTGTTGATGGGATTCAATTAGAGGTGCATCTGAAGCAACGGTTGTTGTTTTTGGTGCAGGTGTATCAAGTATTAGAATATTATTAGATTGTGCAGCGAAAATAGGTGATACATCTGGTGCACGACATTCAAATGATCATCAAACAGTGGAGCAAACAAGGTTTCCAATTCTTTACGGTTAAGGGAAAGAGGTGCAGCTGTTGGATCTGGAAAGTTTAGACGGTTGGTTGCGGGTCCTGAGCTGTTGTGCTTAGAAGCCATTTATGTAAGCTCATCGAAATTAGCATGAATAGTCTCCTAAATTTATCTAGTTCAACGATTCCAGATTCGAAAACCCTTGAAGTTTTCACAATATCCAATGAAGATGCCAATGTCAGCCTTTGCTTTGAGTTTTCCAAAATCATCACGATCATTATTTGGATAGCAAAGGGCACCAAATACATGAAAGTGGTTAATCTTCGGTTTGCGGTTGTGAACAATCTCATAAGGAGTTTTGTGATGCCGTTTGGTGATTATACAACGGTTTTGGGTATAACATGCAGTTGATACAGCTTCTGCCCATAAGTAATCTGGTAATTGAGCATTGATTAGCATCGTTGATGTAGCTTTCACTAATGTCCTGTTGCGTCCTTCGACAACCCCATTCTGTTCTGGACTTCTTGCAATGGATGTTTGTTCAATTCCCACTTTCTCAAAATAAGATCGAAGAGTCAGATTCTTGAATTCAGTTCCATTGTCCGATCTAACTTTTCTGACCGTCTTACGAAGCTGAACTTGAATTTTTTTGAGAAAGGTGATGATCATTGAAGGAGCTTGATCTTTGCTTCAGAGAAAATAAACCCAAGTCCATCTAGAGTAGTCATCGACAATTACTAGAATGTAGCGTTTACCGTTTATCGTTTGAACACGCATAGGGCCACACAAATCCATATGAAGTAGTTGAAGAACGTGATCTGTACTGTGTTTTGTTTTTGAAAGGAAATGTGCACGAGTACTTTGATAACGCTCATTTTGTACATATTTTAGTCGCGTTATTTCTATGTTTGTGCATTGTATTTGGTTGTATTTGTGAACATTTTACGCTTAAAAGGTACAAAAGATGTATTCAGGTTCAGGTACAATCAAGTCCAAGGGAATAGCTAGAAAGATGAGGAAAAATCGCTAAATCAAGAGCTTATGCACAACGAAATATTCTACCCATAATAAAGACCTCAGGAAGATCATCGAAGATAAAGAATCAAGTTACAAAGGTTTCTGAGCTCAAGAAAAGATCAATTGTTGATGAAATGAATGAGAAGTTACATGCAATGAATTAAGGCTTGCTTCCTCAACCAAAGGTTCAAGAAATACATATAAGGCTCAAGTTCAACCCAAGGATGAACAATGCCATGCCAACCTTACTCCAAACCTTGGGCTGGGACTAAACCTCAGGTTGAGACTTCAACCATGGGTTGACTGCAACTCCTGGCACACTTAATGACTATCTTTAATGAACTAACTCTTCATGTGGGTTGTCATTACACCACAATTACTTCATGTCCAGATTTTTAATGACACTTTGAGTCCAAGAAACTTGCTTGGTGACCAAGGAGTAGCTATTCTATTAATTAGAAGCTTGGTCAAGAGAGAATATACCATAATTTACATCTACAACACATAAATCATCATCAATTTACTCTCTGAAAAAGGATACAAGGGAAGAAAACGCAGGAAGAAGTTAGCTTACATCCATCATTCATCATCATAATCATCAAAGGAATCATTGTTGGTCATCTCATCATTGTTCCTAACTCTTGTAATCATCATTACAACTTTTGTAAGACTTCTTAATCATGTTTTCAAGTGATAAATTTTCTGTGGTTATTTCTTTGTTTTCCATAAGTGGCTAAGTGCCTTGTGCACTTGCCTAGATGATGTTTGTTACATGAATATTGATTGATTATGACTCTATGGTTCTAATTCTATGAAAAGCTAATACTAAGATCGAATTGTACTTTGAAGTTTTCATAAACAAAAGAGTTATCAAGTTTGGTTGATTGTTAATGGTGTAATAGGTCGAAAGAGTCATTGTTATTCAATCAATTGTAAACCTTTGTCTATGAGGGTGTTACCTTATGTATCGACCATTTCATATGAAACTTGGTTAAACTTAGAAAACTAAAAGTGTGGTTGTCAATTACTTATGAAACGATAGGGAATCAAGTGATTGAATTGTGTTAGGCTTGTTTGATCAAAACTTAATATTGTTTTTGTCATCTTAAAATCTTGACGAGGATTGAAAGTGTGAAAACAAAAGAAGATTATTACATCAACTAATCAGATTAGAACACCATCTAATTTATTGATCATAATCGATTTGAACCATTGTCATAATCATATCAAGGGAATTGTGCAAACTAGTCTAGGTAAGTGTAGTTTTAATATATTTAATTTACATCATCATCATTATTTGCTTGCTATTAGAATCATTAACAAAGCTCGATTTTATATTCAACTCACGTTACATAAAAACTAAACAAATCCTTGTGAACGACCTCGGCTTACGATTTCATCTCTTACTACACACGGACGAGTATACTTGCTCTTATGTGTTTCATTTGAATCATTGGTAGATCGTGTTATAAATTTAAAACTTGCACTCTAAACGGACACATCAAGTTTTTGGCGCCGCTGCCGGGGATTTTATCACGTTTTTGTGAGTTTTTATTCATAATTTTTGTGTTTTGTTCTTGTTCCTAAGCTTTTCCTTTAAAAGGTCTTTGAAAATTTCGTTCAGGAAATCGCGGTTCAACTTGAACCACGCGGTTCAAAACTCTCGGTAAACCAAAAAAAGTCCCAGCCGCCGGTTCAGCCTTCAGCCGAACCGATTCAACCCTTCTTAACCCACCGAACCGCCGGCTCAAATCCGAACCGCCCCGGTTCAAACCATCTGTGAACCCAGTCAACTCTAACCGCCCGGTTCAATTCTCAACCGGCTCGGATCCTACTTTCTTACCCGATCCAGCCGTCGGTCCACAATCCAACTGGACCAGTTCATTGTCTTCTGTGACCCAAACCCAACTCAACCGCCCTGTTCACTACCCAACCGGCGGTTACTATTCTAAAAAAAAATATTTTAATTTTCTTTTTAGCTTTTTGATCGTTTTCGATTGGCTCGTTTTTCTCGTGTATGACCACTCGTTCTTCTAACGAAGAATTAAGTTCACCATTGTCTAATCCTGAAAGTTTATTTCACAAAAAGGGAACCCCATTTGTTCCAGCCAATCAAAGAGTACCAAAAACCGTTAACCCACCATTTGATAATCTCTCGGAAGTTCACCCAATAGTTAATCTTTTTCTTGAATTATCATTTCCAATGGCCGACGATCAACCTTTGTGGGATACCAATAGGCTTGTAGCTCCTACACTCGCGGCCGCCATTGTTCCCATTAATCTTGGAGATAACTTTACTATCAAAGGTCATCATCTTTCAATGATTAAAGACAGTCAATTTGATGGTCGAGTTAGATTCGATCCACACAAACAT
Source organism: Artemisia tridentata subsp. tridentata (assembly GCA_021014915.2). Lineage (NCBI taxonomy): Eukaryota > Viridiplantae > Streptophyta > Magnoliopsida > Asterales > Asteraceae > Artemisia > Artemisia tridentata. Next base: position 117,872,478 of record CP139504.1, read on the forward strand.
ATCGCCGATTTTCTTAAAATTTGTGACATGTTTCGTTATGGAAATACCGATGCTAATGCAATCCGCCTCAAACTCTTACCATCGTCTCTCACCGGAGAAGCGAAAATTTGGTATAACGAATTAATCCCCGGAGTGATCACAACTTGGAACCAAATGAGAGAAGCATTTGTTGAACGTTTCTTTCCACCGGCCATGTTTGATCGTCTCTTAGGTGAAATTCGTAGTTTCACTCAAAAGGATGGAGAAAATCTTGTCGAAGCTTGGTTTCGAATGAAAAACATGCTCCAAAGTTGTCATGGGCATGGTTTATCTCGTGGTAATATCATTCAAATCTTTTACCATGGTCTCGATGACACAACTCAAGGTATCCTTGATGCCGGAGGAATTTTCCTTTATAAGACCCCTAACGAAGCTTACACTCTACTAGAAGACCGTGTACTTCTTAAGCTCGATTGGTATAAGGATACCAAAACCAAACCTCAATGAAAAACCGTTGCATTCGCCGAAGGAACGAATGAAAATTCCAAAATCATGGACATGATGAAAGATCTCACCTTCAAAATCGATTCTAAATTCCATAGTATCCAAAAAGAGATCAAAGAAGTGCGCGATGGTTGCAACTATTGTGGTGGAAACCATTCATCATCCGAGTGTGATGACAAACCCATGGGAGGTCCCGAAGCCGAAGCAAATTATGTTTATGGAGGATATCGAGGAGGAGGATATCATGGAAACTACTACGGTAGAAATTCTAGAGATTGGCAAGATCGTCCATCGAGGGATGATAATCGTAGTTCCCAACCTTGTGACAACAACCGTCCGACATCGTCTCGTGATGATAACCGTTCATCATCACAAATACCTGAAACGAAAAATGAAGAATCTGAAGTCGAAAAAACCATGCGTGAATTCGTGCATGCTCAAAAGCAAACAAATGAATTTATGAAAATCAGTTCTTCATGCTTAAAAGCAAAGTCGAACAAGGTCAAAAGAACCATCAAGCTTCTATCCAAGACCTTGAAACCAAATTTGGTCATCTTTCTGATCAATTTGCTGCAAGACCATCAGATACTTTGCCAAGCAATACTCAATCCAACCCGAAACCATCATCTTCTGGATCTTATCGTCCACCTCAAACGAGAAATAAGCATGTAAATGCCGTATTCACTTGTAGTGGTCTATATTATGATCCACCACTTAACCCAAACCAAGCAACCACTATCGTTCATGATGATAGTGAGGATGAAGCAGAGGAAGAACCAAAAGATAACGAACTAAAAGATAGCGAACCAATTCCTACACTGGTCGTTAAGCCCACTCCTCAGCTCAAAGCATATAAACCAAGGATTCCATATCCTCAACGTTTGAGGAAAGAAAAGATGGAATAACAATATGGCAAGTTCATTGACTTAATCAAAGAAGTTAGGATCAACGTTCCTCTTGTTGAGGTCCTAGCTGGTATGCCCAATTATGGGAAGTTTTTGAAAGAACTTGTGAGCAACAAAAGAAAAATGGAAAACATTTCCGCTACCTTCTTGAATGAAGATTGCTCATCCATTGATGAAAACAAATTACCGAAAAAACTCGGTGATCCTGGAAATTTTCTCATCCCGTGTACCTTGGGAAATTCAATCACTTGTGATACTTTAGCCGATCTCGGTGCGAGTATCAATCTTATGTCATACTCATTATATGCGAAGCTTTCGATCGATACCTTGAAACCCACAAGAATGAGTATACGTTTAGAAAATCATACTGATGAACTCAAATAAGTACATTTTATTATCATCATTTATCCTGTTTATTTGACTTGTTTTATTATATTATCTATGAGAATCGATACATTAATGTTTACTTTAGTGATTCTCAGGTAAAAACAATCATTATGTGAAACTTGGCGATTTTGGATTAATTATGGAGCAAAACAAGTAAGATGTCAAAAGCCTACTGAAATCCAGAAGATCAAGTTCGTTCTACTCCAGATACACCGCATTATACTTCTAACATACGGCGTATCACTATCAAGATTTCACAAGTTACAATCCAAGTACATGCGCCGCATACAAAGTCAAGATACGCCGCATCTAAAGATGGTGTACGAATATTCCTGAATATATTAATCTTGGACCCCACGCGAAGTTAAGTCAATGCGCCGCATCTATTCACTCTATGCGCCGCATCTATCCCTCAGACAGAAACTATAAATACCCCAAGGCCAGACGAATTTCGAGAGTTTTTAGTCTTGGACAGAAGAGAGAGACAGAAACCTTAGAGCCGAATTCAGAAGACCAAGCAGCACAAGACACACCTAAACGAAGATACAAGAGCTGTAAGAAGGTCCTGCATGTATTCAATTCATTAATTAGTTTTGTTTTATTGTATTAGTACACTTTAATTCATCAGGATTGATGGGCTTGTGTCATGTGACAACGGAAAATCATGCACTCCCCTTAATATTGTTTTCCCATTAATTAAAGTTTATATGTTGATGTCTTTGGTGACTTTTATTAGTGCATTGATAACCTCTATGTCTAGCTGAGCATTGCTTGGGTCGCCATACCCCTTCCTCGCCTATTTGTTTTAGCGTCTCTTTAATAAATAGGATAGAAATAAGTAATTATTAAGGGTTTACTCGCCGATAAGATTAGAGCCAACGAGAAAGGTTTAATTACATACACTTCATATAAAACTAGCAATAAAACAAGTGACAAGCTACTTAATTATCAGGACAGGTCTTCTTATTATCTCAAGTATCTATCTGTGTACGTGTGTGCTAATCGCTGATTCGTGCTCGTTAGTTTAGTTTATATTTAATCATAACCAAACCGTGCCAGTCTCTCAAGCTGAACCCCCTTGCGTTAGATTAGGTTGTATAGCTAACTTAGAATATTAAAATACAGATTAGAATAACTAGATAATACGTTCCACTCTTAGTGATCGACACTCTACTTACCATTATATTCATACTGACCGGGTACACTGCTCGTTAAGTGTGTGTGTTATTGATAAGTCGGCTAAATATAAATTCAAAACTTGAGTAGGCATTAATACTGCTAAACCACAACGACACGCGCACGCATTACATACTATCCAATATCCTGTTGGAGTAGCTGAAAACATGCTTGTTCAAGTTGGGCAACTCGTTTTTCCCGTTGATTTTGTGATCCTCGAGATTGAGGAAGATAGCAAAGTTCCATTGATTTTAGGAAGACCTTTCCTAAACACCGCCGATGCTATCATTCGAGTCAAAAACAAAGAACTCAATCTTGGAGTTGGAGATGAACGAATCTCTTTTTCAATTAATCAAGCCATCAAATATTCTCATGCGAATGATGACACTTGTTATAGCATTGATGTTATCGATGAAATTACAGAGGAAATATTCGATGAGTTGCTTGATGAAAGAATTAAGACTCATAAAACATCTGGACAAATAAGTGATGAAGATCTCAACAGAGAATTCGCTGAATTTATGCAGATAAACATCGAAGAAATTCCTGAGGAAGAAATAACCAACTTTGAGGAGTTGGAATTCAATGATGAAATGAGAATCAAAACCTCAATTGAAGATCCACCGACTTATCTCTTCTTGAAACCTCTTCCCGATCATTTGGAATGTGCATTCTTGGAAGAACAATCTCTTTTTCCAGTTGTCATATCTTCAGCACTCAAACTCGATGAAAAAGAACGTCTTGTTTCTATGCTCAAAAATCATAAAGAAGCTTTCGCTTGGAAAACTTCTGACATTCGTGGAATAAGTCCAAACTTTTGCAAACACAAAATCAATTTCGAAAACGATTCCAAGCCCGTTGTTCAAAGAAAACGAAGACTCAACCCAAACATGAAGGAAGTTGTTAAGAAGGAAATAATCAAACTTCTTGATGCTGGTATTATTTACCCCATTTGAGGATAGTTCATGGGTGAGTCCTGTTCACTGTGTTCCTAAGAAAGGAGGAACAACCGTTGTAACTAATGAACGTAATGAGCTTGTTCCTACCAGAACCATAACTGGTTGGCGAGTATGCATTGATTATCGCAAATTAAATGACGCCACCAGGAAGGATCATTTTCCTTTACCGTTCATGGATCAAATGTTGGAAAGACTTGCGGGGAACAAATTCTTTTGTTTTCTCGATGGATTTTTCGGTTATTTCCAAATTCCAATTGATCCAGCTGATCAGGAAAAGACCACATTCACGTGTCCTTTTGGCACATATGCGTATAGGCCTATGCCTTTTGGTCTTTGTAACGCATATGCAACATTTCAAATATGCATGATTGCTATTTTTAAAGATACGCTTGAAATCTCCATGGAAGTTTTCATGGATGATTTCTCGGTATTTGGAGACTTATTTGAGTCATGCTTTTCCAATCTTGATAAAATGCTTGAAAGATGCAAAACCGCTCATCTCGTACTAAATTGGGAAAAATGTCACTTTATGGTGACATAAGGCATTGTGCTTGGTCACAAGATTTCTAGCAAGGGAATCGAAGTTGACAAAGCAAAAATAGATGCTATTGCTAAGTTACCACCCCCGACTAACGTCAAAGGCGTTAGGAGTTTCTTGTGGCATGCGGGATTCTGCCGCAGATTCATCAAAGATTTTTCGAAAATATCTCGTCCTATGACGAAACTTCTCGAGAAAGATTCAGTTTTTGATTTCAATGAAAAATGCATCAAAGCATTCGAAACGCTCAAAGATAAGTTAACAAATGCACCGATTATGGTTTCACCAAATTGGTCGCAGCCATTTGAACTTATGTGTGACGCAAGTGATTTTGCCGTTGGAGCCGTATTAGGACAACGTGATGGAAAACATTTTCGTCCTATTTACTTTGCTAGCAAAACCTTGAATAGTGCTCAACAAAACTACACGGTCACTAAAAAAGAACTTTTGGCTGTAGTTTTTGCGTTTGACAAATTTCGTTCTTATCTCGTTTTGTCAAAGACAATTGTATTCACCGATCATTCAGCTCTTAAATACCTGTTTGCCAAACAAGATGCCAAACCACGTCTTATCCGATGGATTTTATTGCTTCAAGAATTTGACATAGAAATCCAAAATAAAAAAGGTGCGGAAAATGTTGCCGCAGACCATTTGTCTCGATTAGAAAATCCTAATTTAGATGAATTCGGTGAAGATGAGATTGATGATAATTTTCCCGATGAAACTCTTATGGGAATTGAAAACGAAGAAGTTCCATGGTTTGCAGACTTTGCAAATTATTTAGTCGGAGGGGTGTTACAAAAAGGTCTAACTCATACTCAGCGTAGTAAATTCTTCGCAGACCTAAAACACTATTTTTGGGATGAACCGTATCTTTTTAAAATATGTCCCGATGGAATAATTAGAAGATGCGTGTACGGTTCAGAGACCCGGAAAATTCTCGATGAACGTCATCACGGCCCAACTGGAGGACATTATGGTCCATCTACAACCGCTAAAAAAGTTTTTGATGCGGGATTTTTTTGGCCGACAATTTTTAAAGAAGCCCATACGTTTGTGCCGAATTGTGATGCTTGCCAAAAGTCTGGTAGTCTTTCTCGTAGAGACGAAATGCCACAAAAAAACATACAAGTTTCTGAAATCTTTGATATATGGGGAATTGACTTTATGGGTCCTTTTCCTAAATCTCATAAGTTCGAATGCATCCTCGTTGCAATTGATTATGTTTCTAAGTGGGCCGAAGCGGAAGCCTTACCCACAAATGATGCACGAGTGGTTGTAAATTTTCTGAAAAAGCTTTTCTCTCGATTCGGAATTCCAAAAGCTTTGATAAGCGACAGAGGAACTCACTTCTGTAACCATCAAATGGAGAAAGCTATGAAACGATATGGAGTTCATCATCATTTCGCAACAGCATACCACCCTCAAACCAGTGGTCAAGTTGAAAACACCAATAGAGCTTTGAAAAGAATACTTGAAAAAACGGTTAAGGATAGTCCTTCCGTTTGGTCAAGGAAACTCGATGATGCTCTACGGGCGTTTAGAACGGCATATAAAACTCCAATTGGTACAAATCCGTATAGACTCATATATGGAAAAACTTGTCATTTGCCGTTTGAAATTGAACACCGTGCATACTGGGCGTTGAGGCAATGTAACCCCAATCTCAAAATTGCTGGAGAAAAAATGATTCTTGCAACTGCATGAACTCGATGAATTAAGACTCCAAGCGTATGAGAATTCCAAGTTGTACAAAGCTCGAACAAAAGCTTACCATGATAGGAAACTCAGAATCCGGAAAGAATTCAAAGCTGGAGACAAAGTGCTTTTGTTCAATTCTAAATACAAATTCAAAGCTCTTAAGCTAAGAACCAAATGGTTTGGTCCATTCATGGTAAAACATGTTTTTCCGTCCGGATATGTCGAGTTATATGACAAGCACGGTGGAAGTTTCATTGTTAATGGACATCGTATCAAACTTTATCATGATGAGGAGCAACTAAATGAAATGTCAAGCGAGGAAATTCCACTTGAACTGCTCGATAAAAAGAAATACACTGCTATTCCATTCATGGCACCTTTTCCAGCAGATTATAAAAAAGTAATACCATGGGCTGCGGAAACAGGATTCATCTGGGATGTTCTTCCTAGAACTTGCGGTACTGTAAAGCTACATGATATTGATAAAACCGGAAAAGGAATAGTGAAAGAAAATGTAGTTTATATTCGCAAGAAGTCGGGAAAGAATCCCAAATATAAACCAATAAATTAAGCGCTTCTCGGGAGGCAACCCGTGTATTTTTAATTGTTTGTTTATTTTTATGCCCCAATGGTTTTACCATAAGTGTGGGGGCCTTGAAAAAAAATCCAAAAATATTTTGCATTTTGTGTATTTGTTTGTTTTTTATATGAAGATTACTGCAGGTTACGATGCTTGATCTCGAAGATATGGAATCGTTCGATCTCAATATCTCATGTGGAGATCGATCTAGATTCCAAGGCTCAGGCAGTATCATTTCTTTTATGTTCCATTTCCCTATTTTTATGGTTAATCGTTCTTTACATTGAGGACAACGTCAAACTTAAGTGTGGGGGGAGGAAAGAGAAAAATGAAACTGGATTTTAAATTTTCTATATTTTTGAGCCTATTTTTAAATTGTTTGCCCTTATAATCTAGTTGTTTTCGCACATTTAGGATAATTTATATTAGAATAACTAGATCATTCCACTGATAAAACATGTAATCATTGAAAATTCGAGATGTGTCCTGATTGACATTGCAATCCATTTTTAGAATCGATAACATTGCTAGTACAATTATAGCCCATTCCACCAAAAATTGTGAGGATTTGAGCCTATTCTTATATAGCATACATCTTTTATGCTTGATCTTTTTGCTATAAGTGTGCCGGTGATTTTATTTATTCTAGAACTTGTACTTGTGAATCATTACCAGACCGCAATGAGATCATCTCGTGTGATATAAGTGTATTCGTGTGATAAGAGGCAACCTTAGGAATTAAACCAAATGGCCTTCCATTTTACATCTAATGATATATTAGCTAGCCACATTGGTTAGTTAACCACCCATATGGACCCATTTGTTAGCACTCAATTTTAGTGCTAGATACCATTAGTTCACCCTTTGAGCCATTATTTTCTTTTGTTACATCCACAAAAAAAAAAACAAAAAACAAAAATATCTTACACTTTTAGCCTTAACCGTACTCATAGTCAAGTCTTGGTTGGTTACTAGCTACTTGGAAAGATGGTTGTTATGTGGAAAATCCTTGAATTTTTGAGAAAGTTGCGAACTCCATGTAATAACGCTTAAATTGTGCAAGTTTTTAGTAGCGTTATTCGTGCTTTTGTATATGTTATTTGGTTATATTTATATGCTTTTGTTACTTAATCGTACCAAAGTATGTTTGCAAAGTATATGTAGCCAAAAACAGGAAAAAGGAAGAAAAAGTGAAAGAATGAGGAAGAAGGAAATATTTATGATCATACGAAGATTCCCGTGTCCAGAACCACACTCCAAAAAGGCATTTCAGAGAATAAAGGTCCAAGTATTCAAGTTGACAAGTTTCAAGACAAAGAAACAATCAAGTTTGGATGGAGAACCAAGTGCTTTGAGAAAGAAATAAGCAAAAAACCAAAAGTCCAAAAATGAGTCTACAGCAGCACTCCATCCGATCGGATGCAGCCTGCAACCGATTCGGATGGAGGCCACATTTGAAGACCAACCGATCGGTTGGAGCCAATACCGATCGGTTGGATGTTGTCTGTTTTCCCAAACTTCATCAATAAGTCTTGTATCTTCATACCATCGATTCTAGGCCCTTCCCAGGAGTCTTCTAGGCTATTCTACTTTACTTGGAGGCCAAGATGAAGCATTAAAGACCCTAGGCCTTGAGAGTAGTATAAATAGAGCCATTTGTGCAACACAATAAAATATGCAATCAATCCCATTTTCATCAATTAACTAACCACTCTCAAAATACTCTCTCAAAAGTCCTAAATTCGTCCTTAGAAGTCCAGGAAGCTTTAGAGGGTCATGAAGTCAACATTCGGAAGTCAAAACCTCAAGAAGTCAACACCAATACTTTGGGTATCATTACCTTATCATTTGTAATCTCATTTCAATCATTGTAAGACTTTTAATCATGATTTCTAATGTTCAAAATTCTGAGTTTATGTTCATGTTTGCTATGAGTGGCTAGTGCCTTTGTGCAATTGCTTAGATGATGTTTATGACTTAATGATTTGCGTATGATTGTGATAACATGTTTTAATTCAATTTCAAGTTAATTCTAAGATCCAATTGTGGTTAAGTTTCATAGTGGCATTTGTTAATCAAGTTTGACTAGTTGTTAATAATCCTAAGGGTCGAAAGATTTATTGTTATCCAACTAGTTATAATCATTTGTCTATGAATGATTGTTATCACCCATTATTCTTGGTTTAACAAAGAGACTTAATTGTGGTTGTAATAAGAATGCTTTTGTCTATCAAATTGGATTGATTGAAAACAACTTTAAGGGTCGAAAGATTAGTTGTTTGCAATCAATTGTGACCTTTTGTCTATGATCGGTTACCTTTTGTATTGACCATTTCCTAAGCATATTTGATAAAACAAAAGACTATTTTTGTGTTTAAGTTTGTTACCCCAAACTTATGAACCTTGAATTGATCTTGAATTGATTGGTTAAACTTAATGCTTGTTTTTATAAACTAAAATCTTAACGAAGGTTTAACTTGTAAGAACAATAGATTAGTTCACCAAACTAATTCTCATAACCAACATGTTATCAAAAGTTATCACAATCATGCTTATCAAAAGTAGTAAACAAGTCTAAGCAAGTTTTTGGCACCGCTGTCGGGGATTTTGATTGTATTTCTGTAAGTTTTAGAAGTCCATTCCTTTCCGAGTTCGTTTTCGAAAAAAAAATTCCGAGTTCGTTTATGCAGATAAGCATCGAAGAAATTCCTGAGGAAGAAATAACCAACTTTGAGGAGTTGGAATTCAATGATGAAATGAGAATCAAAACCTCAATTGAAGATCCACCGACTGATCTCTTCTTGAAACCTCTTCCCGATCATTTGGAATATGCATTCTTGGAAGAACAATCTCTTTTTCCAGTTGTCATATCTTCAGCACTCAAACTCGATGAAAAAGAACGTCTTGTTTCTATGCTCAAAAATCATAAAGAAGCTTTCGCTTGGAAAACTTCTGACATTCGTGGAATAAGTCCAAACTTTTGCAAACACAAAATCAATTTCGAAAACGATTCCAAGCCCGTTGTTCAAAGACAACGAAGACTCAACCCAAACATGAAGGAAGTTGTTAAGAAGGAAATAATCAAACTTCTTGATGCTGGTATTATTTACCCCATTTGAGGATAGTTCATGGGTGAGTCCTGTTCACTGTGTTCCTAAGAAAGGAGGAACAACCGTTGTAACTAATGAACGTAATGAGCTTGTTCCTACCAGAACCATAACTGGTTGGCGAGTATGCATTGATTATCGCAAATTAAATGACGCCACCAGGAAGGATCATTTTCCTTTACCGTTCATGGATCAAATGTTGGAAAGACTTGCGGGGAACAAATTCTTTTGTTTTCTCGATGGATTTTTCGGTTATTTCCAAATTCCAATTGATCCAGCTGATCAGGAAAAGACCACATTCACGTGTCCTTTTGGCACATATGCGTATAGGCCTATGCCTTTTGGTCTTTGTAACGCATATGCAACATTTCAAATATGCATGATTGCTATTTTTAAAGATACGCTTGAAATCTCCATGGAAGTTTTCATGGATGATTTCTCGGTATTTGGAGACTTATTTGAGTCATGCTTTTCCAATCTTGATAAAATGCTTGAAAGATGCAAAACCGCTCATCTCGTACTAAATTGGGAAAAATGTCACTTTATGGTGACATAAGGCATTGTGCTTGGTCACAAGATTTCTAGCAAGGGAATCGAAGTTGACAAAGCAAAAATAGATGCTATTGCTAAGTTACCACCCCCGACTAACGTCAAAGGCGTTAGGAGTTTCTTGTGGCATGCGGGATTCTGCCGCAGATTCATCAAAGATTTTTCGAAAATATCTCGTCCTATGACGAAACTTCTCGAGAAAGATTCAGTTTTTGATTTCAATGAAAAATGCATCAAAGCATTCGAAACGCTCAAAGATAAGTTAACAAATGCACCGATTATGGTTTCACCAAATTGGTCGCAGCCATTTGAACTTATGTGTGACGCAAGTGATTTTGCCGTTGGAGCCGTATTAGGACAACGTGATGGAAAACATTTTCGTCCTATTTACTTTGCTAGCAAAACCTTGAATAGTGCTCAACAAAACTACACGGTCACTAAAAAAGAACTTTTGGCTGTAGTTTTTGCGTTTGACAAATTTCGTTCTTATCTCGTTTTGTCAAAGACAATTGTATTCACTGATCATTCAGCTCTTAAATACCTGTTTGCCAAACAAGATGCCAAACCACGTCTTATCCGATGGATTTTATTGCTTCAAGAATTTGACATAGAAATCCAAAATAAAAAAGGTGCGGAAAATGTTGCCGCAGACCATTTGTCTCGATTAGAAAATCCTAATTTAGATGAATTCGGTGAAGATGAGATTGATGATAATTTTCCCGATGAAACTCTTATGGGAATTGAAAACGAAGAAGTTCATGGTTTGCAGACTTCGCAAATTATTTAGTCGGAGGGGTGTTACAAAAAGGTCTAACTCATACTCAGCGTAGTAAATTCTTCGCAGACCTAAAACACTATTTTTGGGATGAACCGTATCTTTTTAAAATATGTCCCGATGGAATAATTAGAAGATGCGTGTACGGTTCAGAGACCCGGAAAATTCTCGATGAACGTCATCACGGCCCAACTGGAGGACATTATGGTCCATCTACAACCGCTAAAAAAGTTTTTGATGCGGGATTTTTTTGGCCGACAATTTTTAAAGAAGCCCATACGTTTGTGCCGAATTGTGATGCTTGCCAAAAGTCTTGTAGTCTTTCTCGTAGAGACGAAATGCCACAAAAAAACATACAAGTTTCTGAAATCTTTGATATATGGGGAATTGACTTTATGGGTCCTTTTCCTAAATCTCATAAGTTCGAATGCATCCTCGTTGCAATTGATTATGTTTCTAAGTGGGCCGAAGCGGAAGCCTTACCCACAAATGATGCACGAGTGGTTGTAAATTTTCTGAAAAAGCTTTTCTCTCGATTCGGAATTCCAAAAGCTTTGATAAGCGACAGAGGAACTCACTTCTGTAACCATCAAATGGAGAAAGCTATGAAACGATATGGAGTTCATCATCATTTCGCAACAGCATACCACCCTCAAACCAGTGGTCAAGTTGAAAACACCAATAGAGCTTTGAAAAGAATACTTGAAAAAACGGTTAAGGATAGTCCTTCCGTTTGGTCAAGGAAACTCGATGATGCTCTACGGGCGTTTAGAACGGCATATAAAACTCCAATTGGTACAAATCCGTATAGACTCATATATGGAAAAACTTGTCATTTGCCGTTTGAAATTGAACACCGCGCATACTGGGCGTTGAGGCAATGTAACCCCAATCTCAAAATTGCTGGAGAAAAAATGATTCTTGCAACTGCATGAACTCGATGAATTAAGACTCCAAGCGTATGAGAATTCCAAGTTGTACAAAGCTCGAACAAAAGCTTACCATGATAGGAAACTCAGAATCCGGAAAGAATTCAAAGCTGGAGACAAAGTGCTTTTGTTCAATTCTAAGTACAAATTCAAAGCTCTTAAGCTAAGAACCAAATGGTTTGGTCCATTCATGGTAAAACATGTTTTTCCGTCCGGATATGTCGAGTTATATGACAAGCACGGTGGAAGTTTCATTGTTAATGGACATCGTATCAAACTTTATCATGATGAGGAGCAACTAAATGAAATGTCAAGCGAGGAAATTCCACTTGAACTGCTCGATAAAAAGAAATACACTGCTATTCCATTCATGGCACCTTTTCCAGCAGATTATAAAAAAGTAATACCATGGGCTGCGGAAACAGGATTCATCTGGGATGTTCTTCCTAGAACTTGCGGTACTGTAAAGCTACATGATATTGATAAAACCGGAAAAGGAATAGTGAAAGAAAATGTGGTTTATATTCGCAAGAAGTCGGGAAAGAATCCCAAATATAAACCAATAAATTAAGCGCTTCTCGGGAGGCAACCCGTGTGTTTTTAATTGTTTGTTTATTTTTATGCCCCAATGGTTTTACCATAAGTGTGGGGGGCCTTGAAAAAAAATCCAAAAATATTTTGCATTTTGTGTATTTGTTTGTTTTTTATATGAAGATTACTGCAGGTTACGATGCTTGATCTCGAAGATATGGAATCGTTCGATCTCAATATCTCATGTGGAGATCGATCTAGATTCCAAGGCTCAGGCAGTATCATTTCTTTTATGTTCCATTTTCCCTATTTTTATGGTTAATCGTTCTTTACATTGAGGACAACGTCAAACTTAAGTGTGGGGGGAGGAAATAGAAAAATGAAACTGGATTTTAAATTTTCTATATTTTTGAGCCTATTTTTAAATTGTTTGCCATTATAATCTAGTTGTTTTCGCACATTTAGGATAATTTATATTAGAATAACTAGATCATTCCACTGATAAAACATGTAATCATTGAAAATTCGAGATGTGTCCTGATTGACATTGCAATCCATTTTTAGAATCGATAACATTGCTAGTACAATTATAGCCCATTCCACCAAAAATTGTGAGGATTTGAGCCTATTCTTATATAGCATACGTCTTTTATGTTTGATCTTTTTGCTATAAGTGTGCCGGTGATTTTATTTATTCTAGAACTTGTACTTGTGAATCATTACCAGACCGCAATGAGATCATCTCGTGTGATATAAGTGTATTCGTGTGATAAGAGGCAACCTTAGGAATTAAACCAAATGGCCTTCCATTTTACATCTAATGATATATTAGCTAGCCACATTGGTTAGTTAATCACCCATATGGACCCATTTGTTAGCACTCAATTTCAGTGCTAGATACCATTAGTTCACCCTTTGAGCCATTATTTTCTTTTGTTACATCCACAAAAAAAAAAACAAAAAACAAAAATATCTTACACTTTTAGCCTTAACCGTACTCATAGTCAAGTCTTGGTTGGTTACTAGCTACTTGGAAAGATGGTTGTTATGTGGAAAATCCTTGAATTTTTGAGAAAGTTGCGAACTCCATGTAATAACGCTTAAATTGTGCAAGTTTTTAGTAGCGTTATTCGTGCTTTTGTATATGTTATTTGGTTATATTTATATGCTTTTGTTACTTAATCGTACCAAAGTATGTTTGCAAAGTATATGTAGCCAAAAACAGGAAAAAGGAAGAAAAAGTGAAAGAATGAGGAAGAAGGAAATATTTATGATCATACGAAGATTCCCGTGTCCAGAACCACACTCCAAAAAGGCATTTCAGAGAATAAAGGTCCAAGTATTCAAGTTGACAAGTTTCAAGACAAAGAAACAATCAAGTTTGGATGGAGAACCAAGTGCTTTGAGAAAGAAATAAGCAAAAAACCAAAAGTCCAAAAATGAGTCTACAGCAGCACTCCATCCGATCGGATGCAGCCTACAACCGATTCGGATGGAGGCCACATTTGAAGACCAACCGATCGGTTGGAGCCAATACCGATCGGTTGGATGTTGTCTGTTTTCCCAAACTTCATCAATAAGTCTTGTATCTTCATACCATCGATTCTAGGCCCTTCCCAGGAGTCTTCTAGGCTATTCTACTTTACTTAGAGGCCAAGATGAAGCATTAAAGACCCTAGGCCTTGAGAGTAGTATAAATAGAGCCATTTGTGCAACACAATAAAATATTCAATCAATCCCATTTTCATCAATTAACTAACCACTCTCAAAATACTCTCTCAAAAGTCCTAAATTCGTCCTTAGAAGTCCAGGATGCTTTAGAGGGTCATGAAGTCAACATTCGGAAGTCAAAACCTCAAGAAGTCAACACCAATACTTTGGGTATCATTACCTTATCATTTGTAATCTCATTTCAATCATTGTAAGACTTTTAATCATGATTTCTAATGTTCAAAATTCTGAGTTTATGTTCATGTTTGCTATGAGTGGCTAGTGCCTTTGTGCACTTGCTTAGATGATGTTTATGACTTAATGATTTGCGTATGATTGTGATAACATGTTTTAATTCAATTTCAAGTTAATTCTAAGATCCAATTGTGGTTAAGTTTCATAGTGGCATTTGTTAATCAAGTTTGACTAGTTGTTAATAATCCTAAGGGTCGAAAGATTTATTGTTATCCAACTAGTTATAATCATTTGTCTATGAATGATTGTTATCACCCATTATTCTTGGTTTAACAAAGAGACTTAATTGTGGTTGTAATAAGAATGCTTTTGTCTATCAAATTGGATTGATTGAAAACAACTTTAAGGGTCGAAAGATTAGTTGTTTGCAATCAATTGTGACCTTTTGTCTATGATCGGTTACCTTTTGTATTGACCATTTCCTAAGCATATTTGATAAAACAAAAGACTATTTTTGTGTTTAAGTTTGTTACCCCAAACTTATGAACCTTGAATTGATCTTGAATTGATTGGTTAAACTTAATGCTTGTTTTTATAAACTAAAATCTTGACGAAGGTTTAACTTGTAAGAACAATAGATTAGTTCACCAAACTAGTTCTCATAACCAACATGTTATCAAAAGTTATCACAATCATGCTTATCAAAAGTAGTAAACAAGTCTAAGCAAGTTTTTGGCACCGCTGTCGGGGATTTTGATTGTATTTCTGTAAGTTTTAGAAGTCCATTCCTTTCCGAGTTCGTTTTCGAAAAAAAATTCCGAGTTCGTTTATGCAGATAAGCATCGAAGAAATTCCTGAGGAAGAAATAACCAACTTTGAGGAGTTGGAATTCAATGATGAAATGAGAATCAAAACCTCAATTGAAGATCCACCGACTGATCTCTTCTTGAAACCTCTTCCCGATCATTTGGAATATGCATTCTTGGAAGAACAATCTCTTTTTCCAGTTGTCATATCTTCAGCACTCAAACTCGATGAAAAAGAACGTCTTGTTTCTATGCTCAAAAATCATAAAGAAGCTTTCGCTTGGAAAACTTCTGACATTCGTGGAATAAGTCCAAACTTTTGCAAACACAAAATCAATTTCGAAAACGATTCCAAGCCCGTTGTTCAAAGACAACGAAGACTCAACCCAAACATGAAGGAAGTTGTTAAGAAGGAAATAATCAAACTTCTTGATGCTGGTATTATTTACCCCATTTGAGGATAGTTCATGGGTGAGTCCTGTTCACTGTGTTCCTAAGAAAGGAGGAACAACCGTTGTAACTAATGAACGTAATGAGCTTGTTCCTACCAGAACCATAACTGGTTGGCGAGTATGCATTGATTATCCCAAATTAAATGACGCCACCAGGAAGGATCATTTTCCTTTACCGTTCATGGATCAAATGTTGGAAAGACTTGCGGGGAACAAATTCTTTTGTTTTCTCGATGGATTTTTCGGTTATTTCCAAATTCCAATTGATCCAGCTGATCAGGAAAAGACCACATTCACGTGTCCTTTTGGCACATATGCGTATAGGCGTATGTCTTTTGGTCTTTGTAACGCACCAGCAACATTTCAAATATGCATGATTACTATTTTTAAAGATACGCTTGAAATCTCCATGGAAGTTTTCATGGATGATTTCTCGGTATTTGGAGACTTATTTGAGTCATGCTTTTCCAATCTTGATAAAATGCTTGAAAGATGCAAAACCGCTCATCTCGTACTAAATTGGGAAAAATGTCACTTTATGGTGACATAAGGCATTGTGCTTGGTCACAAGATTTCTAGCAAGGGAATCGAAGTTGACAAAGCAAAAATAGATGCTATTGCTAAGTTACTACCCCCGACTAACGTCAAAGGCGTTAGGAGTTTCTTGTGGCATGCGGGATTCTGCCGCAGATTCATCAAAGATTTTTCGAAAATATCTCGTCCTATGACAATTTCACTGTAAAAGGTCACCATCTTTCTATGATCAGAGACTGCAATTCGATGGCCGTTCGAGGGCCGATCCTCACAAACACATTGCCGAATTCATCGAAATTTGTGGCATGTTCCGATATGGCGACACCGATGTCAACGCCATTAAACTCAAACTTTTTCCATCATCACTTGCCGCAGATGCAAAAGTGTGGTACAACAAATTAACCCCAGGAATTATCAATACTTGGGAGGAGATGAGGCAAGCTTTTGTAAGCCGATTCTTTCCACCTGCCATGTTTGACCGACTCATGGGAGAAATTCATGCTTTCATACAAAATCCTAACGAATCACTCGTTGAAGATTGGCTTCGTATGAAAGATTTACTTCGTAGTTGTCATGGACATGGTTTAGGACGAGGAACCATTATCCAAATCTTCTACCATGGACTTGATGAAACATCTCAAGGAATCCTTGATGCTGGAGGAATTTTTCTCTACAAAACCCCTAATCAGGCATATCAATTTCTTGAAGATCGAGTCCTTCTCAAACTCGATTGGTCAAAAGATTCCAAAACCAAACCCTTACAAGAAACCGTTGCTTTTGCCGAAAGCTCCAATACCTTTAAACTCCTGGAGAAAATGGAAGCCTTAGTTTCCAAAATCGACTCGCAATACAAAGATCTTAAAGGAGAAATGAAATAAATGCGAGACGGTTGTAACAACAGTGGAGGTAATCACCCATCATCAGAATGTGACGATCAACCAATGGATAGACCCAAAGAAGGAGAAGCCAATTATGTCCAAGGAGGATACCGTGGAGGCGGTTATCGTGGAAATTATTACGGAAGAAATTCTGTAAATTGGCAAGATCACCAACAAAGGGATAACAACCGTGATTCTCAACCACGAGTAGACAATCAAACTCCACAGACCTCTGATAAAAAACCGGAAGAGTCCGAATTTGAAAAAATGATGAGAGAATTCGCGACTGCTCAAAAATCAACCAATGAGTTCGTCAAGAACCAATTTTTCAATCTCAAAACCAAAGTTGAGCAAGGTCAAAAAAATCATCAAGCATCTATTCAAGATCTTGAAAACAAGTTCGGTAGACTTTCTGATCAAATTTCTTCCCGACCATCTGGTTCGTTACCAAGTAATACCCAATCCAACCCCAAACCAACATCATCTGGATCAAATGATAAAACTTATCGTCCACCACAGACTAGAAATGAGCATATCAATGCTGTATTCACAAGAAGTGGTCTCTCTTATGCTCCACCACCCAATCCGAATAATACCACAATCATCCATGATGAGAGTGAGGACGAAGCTGTAGAAGCTGAGAAGGAAAATACTTCAAACACACCCACCAAAGAAAAACCCATCCCACCAGTCAAGGCGTACACACCAAAAATTCCATATCCTCAACGCCTTAAGAAAGAAAAGATGGAAGAGCGTTATAAGAAGTTTGTTGAAATGATCAAAGAGGTTAGACTCAATGTACCCCTCATTGATTTTCTAGCTGGAATGCCCAATTATGGGAAATTTTTAAAGGAACTTCTGAATAACAAGAACAAGTTGGAACAAATATCCGCTTCCTTTCACAATGAGGAATGCTCAGCCATTGTTCAGAACAAAATTCCATAAAAACTCGGAGATCCCAGAAGTTTTCTGATTCCATGCACATTAGGAAACAACATCACATGCGATGCTTTAGTCGATCTTGGTGCAAGTATCAATTTGATGCCCTATTCATTGTATTCTAAACTTTCAATCAATACTTTGAAACCTACAAGGATGAGTATTCGATTAGCCAATCATTCTTACCAATATCCTGTTGGAATTGCTGAAAATATGCTTGTCCAAATTGGTAAATTTGTTTTTCCCCTGGATTTTGTGATCTTAGAAATGGAGGAAGATAGTAGAGTACCTCTTATTTTAGGAAGACCTTTCCTAAACACCGCTAATGCGATCATCAAAGTAAAAGGTAAAGAACTCAATCTTGGAGTCGGAGAAGATAGAATTACCTTTTTAATCGATAAAGCAATGCAATATCCATATTCCAGTGATGACACTTGTTTTAACATTGACGTAATCGATGAAGTCACTGATGAGGAAGTGGATGCATTACTTGACGATTCTGATCCATTCATGACTACTTCGGAGAAAATTAGTGAAACAGACTTTGATAAAGAATTCGCTGATTTTATGGAAGTAAAATTCGAGGAGGATATAGAAGAAGTTGAAGAAGGAGAAATAGTAGAAGAGAATTTGGAAGAAATCACCTTTAATGATCAATTGATGATCAAAACCTCTTTTCAAGAACCACTAACTGATCTTGAGCTAAAACCACTCCCCGATCATCTTGAATATGCTCACATGGAGGATAATTCACTTCTTCCAGTAGTCATATCTTCGTTGCTCAATGATAAGGAAAAAGAATGTCTCATCTTAGTTCTCAAGAGGCATAAAAGAGCTTTTGCGTGGAAAACCTCTGATATTCCAGGAAGTAGCCCTGATTTCTGTAAACACAAAATCAATTTCGAAGAAGGTGTTAAACCCGTTACGGAAAGACAACGTCGACTCAATCCCAACATGAAAGAAGTTGTTAAGAAAGAAATTATCAAACTTCTTGATGCCGGTATCATTTACCCCATCGAGGATAGTCCTTGGGTGAGTCCAGTTCACTGTGTTCCCAAAAAAGGAGGAATGACCGTGGTGACTAACGAACGGAATGAATTAGTTCCTACTAGAACTGTCACCAGAAAAGATCATTTTCCTTTACCTTTCATGGATCAAATACTTGAGAGATTAGCATTAACCAAGTACTTTTGTTTCCTTGATGGTTTTTCAGGATATTTCCAAATTCCTATTGATCCTGCCGATCAAGAAAAGACTACATTCACATGTCCCTTTGGAACCTACGCTTATCGGCGTATGCCTTTCGGTCTTTGTAATGCACCTGCGACTTTTCAAAGGTGTATGATTGCTATATTCCAAGACATGCTTGAAACATCTATGGAAGTTTTCATGGATGACTTTTCAGTTTTTGGAAGCTCATTTGAAGCTTGTCTTTCTAATCTCGATAAAATGCTCGAAAGATACGAAGCTGCACATCTTGTTCTCAACTGGGAAAAATGTCATTTCATGGTCACTGAAGGAATTGTGCTAGGACACAAAATTTCCAGTGCTGGAATGGAGGTTGATAAAGCGAAAATCGATGTTATCACCAAATTACCACCTCCAATAAACGTTAAAGCCGTTAGAAGTTTTCTAGGACATGCCGGTTTCTACCGTCATTTTATTAAGGATTTTTCCAAAATATCTCATCCAATGACAAAATTTCTTGAAAAAGACTATGTTTTTTACTTCAATGCAGATTGCATGAAGGCATTCGAAACATTAAAAACCCAACTGACTAGTGCACCTATTATGGTTTCACCTAATTGGTCACTGCCATTCGACCTCATGTGCGATGCAAGCGATTTTGCTGTTGGAGCTGTATTAGGACAAAGAGAAGGAAAACATTTCCGTCCTATATACTTCGCTAGCAAAACACTCAACAATACCCAACAAAATTACACGGTTACGGAAAAGGAATTTTTAGCCGTTTTTTTTGCTTTCGACAAATTCAGATCTTATCTTGTGCTTTCAAAAACAATTGTGTTTACTGATCACTCAGCGCTCAAATATCAGTTTACCAAACAAGATGCAAAGCCGAGTCTTTTCCGATGGATTTTGCAACTCCAAGAATTCGAAATCAAAATCAAAGACAAGAAAGGAGCAGAAAATCTAGCAGCTGATCATTTGTCTCGTCTTGAGAATCCAAATTTGGAAGAGTTAAAGGAATATGTGATTGAAGATTATTTCCATGATGAAACTCTCATGACTGTTGATACAGTTGATGAAAAAGACATTCCGTGGTTTGCAGATTATGCAAATTATTTCGTTGGAGGAATTCTCAGAAAAGGAATAACTCACGCCCAACGAAGTAAATTCTTTTCAGAACTAAAACACTATTATTGGGAAGAACCCTATCTTTTGAAGATGTGTCCCGATGGGATGATCAGAAGATGTGTTTCTGGTTATGAAACAAGAAGAATTCTTGATGAATGCCATTATGGCCCGACTGGGGGACACTATGGTCCTTCCACCACAGCTAAAAAAGTTTTTGATTCTGGATTCTATTGGCCAAAAATTTTCAAAGAAACTCATACCCTTGTTCAAAACTGCGATGCATGCTAAAAATCCAGTAGTCTTTCTCGTAGAAATGAAATGCCTCAAAAGAGCATTCAAGCCTGCGAAATATTCGATATTTGGGGAATCGATTTTACGGGACCATTTCCTAAATCGCACAAATACGAATACATTATCGTTGCTATTGATTATGTTTCAAAATGGGCTGAAGCCGAAGCTCTACCCACGAATGATGCACGAGTTGTTAATTTTCTCAAAAAGCTTTTCGCTCGTTATGGAATTCCTAAAGCTTTAATAAGTGATAGAGGAACCCATTTCTGTAACAGAGAAATGGAGAAAATTATGAAACGATATGGAGTTCATCATCGTTTTGTTACCGCTTATCACCTACAGACCAGTGGTCAAGTCGAAAACACCAACAGAGCCTTAAAGAGGATACTTGAAAAAACGGTCAAAGATAATCCCGCTGTTTGGTCGAGAAAACTCGATGATGCTCTGTGGGCATTTCGTACGGCTTACAAAACTCCAATTGGTACAACACCATACAGACTTTTGTATGGGAAAACATGTCATTTGCCGTTCGAAATCGAACATCGAGCCTACTGGGCAATTAGAAACTGTAACCCTAATCTCAAAATATTTGGAGAGAATAGATTTTTCCAATTGCATGAACTCGATGAACTAAGACTCCAAGCTTACGAGAACTCAAGGCTTTACAAAGCCAGAACCAAATCTTATCATGACAGAAAGCTTAGAATTCGGAAAGAATTCAAAACTGGAGATAAAGTTCTGCTTTTCAATATGAAATACAAGTTTAAAGCTCCTAAGCTAAAACCGAAATGGTTCGGACCATATATAGTGAAACATAGATTTCCGTCTGGATATGTTGAATTATATGACAAACAAGGTGGAAGTTTCATTGTTAATGGTCACCGAATTAAATTTTACTATGATAAGGAGCAAATGAACAAGATTTATATCAAAGAAATTCCGCCTAAATCAGAATATGAATCTAGCACATTTCTAACACTTTTTCCAACTGACTACAAGGAAAATGCTGAATTTATCTATGATGTTCTACCTCAAGCTTGGGAAAGACTGAAGTTGGAAGACATAGATGAAACTGGTGAAGAAATAGTGATAGGAAACGTGGTGTATGTTCCAAATTTTTCAAAGAAGAGACCAAAAATTAAACTAATGTAGACTAAAGGAAGTTTGAGTCAGGCTGATGACTCGTTAATAAATATATAAAGCGCTTCTCGGGAGGCAAACCGTGTATTTATCATTTTTACTTCTTAATTTATTTTTCAAAGTGATTACATCCCAGAGTTTCTCTAATCCCTTAGTTGAGCTTAACTGTGGGGGTGTACCACTGACTTTTGAATAAAATGTAGAAATATTTCGTGTGTTTGTTTTGTTTGTTTTAAGATTACTGCAGGTAATGATTACAAAGCCTGGACACTTGGGTCAAAGAATCATAAGAAGCACGGAAAATATGGTTTACTCTCTTATTTCCCTATTTTCATTCCTTGAAGTTCGTTTATCACATTGAGGACAATGCTTAACTTAAGTGTGGGGGGGTGAATAGGAAAATAAGGATAGATTGTAAATTTTGAGCTAAATTTTAAATTTTGTTGGCCCTTGTGATCTAGTTATTTGTCATCTTTAGGATAATGTATTAGAATAGCTGGATCTATCCACTGGTAAAACCTATAATTTTTAAAAAATTGAGATGTGTCCCGATTAATATTGCAATCCATTCTGGGATTGATAACATTAGCTAGCACATATTATAGCCCTTCCACCTAAATTGTGAAGAAATAAGCCGTTCTGTATTTAGCATACATCATTTATGCTTTGATTCTTTTCTTCTCAAAGGTAAAATTTATTAAGAAAAAGTAAGCCAAAAAGGCAAAGTACAAGAAATAAAATAGCACAAAGGGAAACAAACTCAGAAGGATACATCCCAACTGATCCACTTTGGCTCCAAAAAACAAATGGCAATGGACAATACCCATGCTCAGAGAATAAACCTATCAAAACTGAAAGCTATACTAGGGGAAACTACATACTCTGAATACATCAAACACCACACTGAAATCAATCAATGCAGGTTGAAACATCACCATATGTAGCTCCCACCTAGAAAGCAAATAACTATTCTCAACTAATTAAAATCCAAAGCCAAGTAAAGCCTATCAATCAACTTATCCAAATCATATCAAACAGATCCACATATCATCAGAACTTCTTGTGCAGTCTTGATGCAGTATGAAAACAAGATAAGCAATCACCCATCCATTCTGTCTCATTAAAAAACCTTTCCAAACAAAACCATGAGGGAAAAATTTTGAGCAAGGAAAAAGAGTACAGAGGTTAGTATTATAGTTCACATAGATAGTCTGGTAAAAGAAGATCTCCTGACCATGATATTCTCTCAACCAAATATGTAAATACCAGTTATAGAGACTGTCATCACCAAGTAACCCCAACAAAAGCATCTTCACAAACCCAATACCAACAGAAACACTACAACTCTTAAACCTACATCTCCTACTGGACATACATCCTCTAGTTCTAATAAACTCATCAAAACCCATAAAAACCCTATTGCCTTCCCAAAAACCAGTACTAATCCAACTTCTCCTACCAATCTTAAACCTATTAATCCAAATACCATTACTACATCCCCCTTTGCAAATACTCCACCCAATACAAATAATAAACCAACTGACTTTTTTTGAGTCATCATAAAAGATCTTAAAAACTTTGTTGCAATCCCAAAACCCAGTGTTGGTAAGATATCTCCTATTAGAGCACAACTTCTTTAGGCTATTGTTCCTAATAGTCCTAAAACTAGTAGGATAAAACAGCTTAAGTATCTTCATCATCAACATCCATATTATCAGATAACAAATCATCCAACATTCATTTATACATTTGGATTCTATCAATAGGGAAATTCCAAACCTCAGCAGCCTTGATGACATCAGGAGTAACCTTGAGCTTCAAACCCATGACTCTAAACCTGACAACTTCATTAATAACTTTGAACAGCTCATCTTCAGTTCTACTATGACCACCAAATAGTCTCATAATTCTTTCTTGCCAAATAAAATAAACAGAAGAACCCCAAACCAATCTCTGAATAACACTCCAAATAGTGTTCTTGGTAGGAATATTCACAATACCAGAAATGACTTGAGCCCATGTGTTGGAAATATTATCAAGCCTGGCTTTAGTTTTTAACCTTTCCCACAACCTTCTGGTAAACATGCAACTATAGAAGAGATGGCTGTGAGAATCCTTAAATTGCTTGCAAAAAGGGAAAACCATGTCTTGAATGTTCAACCATCTAGATATTCTATCCTGGGTCTTGAGTCTACCTTTGACAGCCATCCAAAGGATGAGTGAGTGTCTAGGCACACATTGGGAAAACCAAATATGGTCATACCAGATAACTTTGGGAAAACTGGCCTTCATAACCTTCCGAGCTTCTTTCACACAGAAATCCTTCTCCTTACCTTTCTTGTTGACCTAGATAACCTTATCTTCCACATTCTCAACCAGTTTAGGCACTTGAACATCAATAATCTCCACAAATCTGTCATTCCAGCTATTAGGCCAATTCCACTCACCATCACAAATTAAACCAGCAATCTTAGCCTGCATATCATCGTTATTATGCACAAGGGAGGAATAATTAATCAAGTTACAAAAAGGGCCTCTACCATTCCACCTATCAAACCAGAAAAAACATTTTTGCCCACTGCCAATCTTATACAGAACAAAGTTCCTAACTTTATCCCTAAGGCCAAGGATTTGTCTCCAACTCCAAGATGTATCCTGATTAGGCTTTGCAACCCAAGCACTGTCACCCTTAAGCCACTGAGTCTTAACCCACTTGATCTAAATGGACTTTTTATCAGTAACCACATTCCAAAGATGTTTGGCCATCAAAGCTTCATTCCAAACATGCAAAGGCTTTAGCCCAAGACCACCTTCTCTCTTTTGTAAACATACATCCTTCCATGCCATACTATATTTACTACTCTTATTACCATCTGTTTTCCAAAGGAAACTCTTCAGTAACTTATCAATGTCATAACAAATTCCTTGGGGGAGGATGAACATAGAAGCCCAAAAAACATTTAAAGAATTCAAAACAGAGGCAATCAGTTGAAGTCTCCCAGCAAAAGAGAGGCTTTTGTTCTGCCAACCATCTATCCTTCTTTTCACATTCTCTAAAAGGATTGAACAGTCACTTCTATTAATTCTATTAGAGTCCAAGGGAATACCTAGATACTTAATAGGAAGATTACCTTCAATGAAAGGCATAACCAGCTTGATTTCCTACTTAGTAACTTCACTCACATTACCATAGAAGACAGTACTTTTATCCATGTTACGCCTAAGCCCAGAAGACAAACAGAAATCATCTAATGCTCTTCTAAGAACTGAAGCAGAGACCTTATCCCCATGACAAAATAGCATAAGATCATCAGTAAAGCATAGACTCAGAATACCAAGCTTCTTACAACCCCAATTATATTTAAACTTCTTCTCACTAGCAACCTGTCTTTTGAGCATTAAAGTGAATATTTCCATAAAAATGGTAAATAAATAGGGGGAAATGGGGTCTCCTTGCCTGAGGCCTCTCTTGGCTTTAAAGAACCCATGAGATTCACCATTGACACAAACAGAAAAAGAAGCAGATTTCAAGCAAACCATTATCCGATTCACCAAGATTTTATGGAACCCAAACTTAAGAAGACAGAACTCCAAAAAAATCCCATGAAACAGTATCATAAGCCTTTTGGATGTCCACCTTGAAAAAACATCTACCCACCTTCTTTTTACTGATATAACCACACATCAATTCTTGGGCAAGCATAATATTATCACTAATCTGTCTACCTTCAATAAAAGCACTATGGTTCTCATCAATCAGATCCTTCAAAACCTCTTTAATTCTGTTAGTAATCACTTTGCTAATACACTTATAGACCACATTGCAGCAAGCAATGGGTCTATAGTCAGTAACCTTAGTAGGAACATGACATTTAGGGACAAAAGAGATCAAAGTAGTATTTAGTTCACCCAACATCTTACCACTATCAAAGAATTCCCTCACAGTAGTACAAAAATCCACACCAATAATGTTCCAAGAAGCTTTGAAGAACCTAGAAGTGAAGCCATCTGGACCAGGAGCTTTGTTATCCTCAATATCAAATAGAGCAACCTTAATCTCATCATCAGTGACCCTTCTGATCAAGTGAGAAGATACATCAGTGTCCAACTTCTTAATAAACAAGCCTTCAGGGTCTTCAATAGGAAAAACATTCTCACAAGTACCAAGGAGATCATGAAAATGAGCCACAAACTTATCAGCAACCTCATCATCCTGATATACATTCCCAAAGTCATCTTTAATACTTAAAATTCTACTCTTACTATGCCTTCCCTTCAACAAGTTGTGAAAATAGGCACTATTATGATCACCCTCCTTGAGCCACTCAACTTTAGTTTTTTTGTTTCAAAAACTTCTCTTCATCTATCACAGCTTCCTTGTAAGCACCATTAAAAATCATTTCAGCTTCTCTAAGACTAGTGTTATTAGGGTCCTTATCCAACTCAGCTTGGACCTTTATTAATTCAGCTCTAAGACTCTTCACTTTCACAAAAATATTACCATTATCTTTATTTAACTTCCTAAGATGCTTTTTCATGTTCTTAAGCCTCTTAGCAAGAATGTACATAGCAAAACCATTAACAGGAACTTCCCAATTCTCTTTAACAACAAGATGAAAATCCTTCTTATCAGTTAGGTAATTCATGAACCTAAAAGATCTCCTCTTTCTTGAAGTCATTGTAGGGATAACAAGTAAAGCAAGGAAATGATCAGAAGTTACATAAGGAAGAAAATTGGCATAGCATTCCCCAAATTCATCAAAAAACTCACCATTACCCATCACCCTATCTAACTTCTTTCGAATACCACTTTCAGGATCCTTTCACTTTTGAATCCAAGTAAAGAAAAACCATTCATGGTCAAATCCTCCATACCTAATTGATCAATACAATATCTAAACTCCATAACACCATGGTTATTATCAACAATTCCTTTTGAATGCTCATCAGCATATCTAATAACATTAAAGTCACCCAGAATGACCCGTGGCTTATAATTAGTAATAGCCATATGATCATTAAGGTTACTCCATAACTTCAGCCTATCCTTAGCTTCATTATCCCCATAAATAAAAGAAACATAGAAAATTCTTTTATCATAAACAACCTTCACTCTAAAATGCATGACTTGTCCCAAACTAGAAAGCAACTCAGCTTCAAAGACATTACTATCCCAAACCACAACAATTCTACACCCTTTAGCACTATCGACAGAATTAGATACCCAATTCCAATTAACAAAAACATTATCACAAACAGGACTAACCATTTTCTTAATCAGCCTAGTTACAATAATAGCACACATATTTAAGTGATTTTCAGATATTAAAATTTTGACCTCATCTTGTTTAGAGATATAAGTCAAACCTCTAATTTTCCAAGCAGCAATTTGTATATTCATTTAATAGAAGAGGAAGATCCAGGATCACCATTGTTACTAATACCAGCTATAGTAGCATCCACAACACCTGATACATTGTTCTGAGTCATAAAAGTAGCATGAGCAGAAGAATCTTCACCCACTTCTTCTTCCATAACAGCATCAGAAACCTTATTCTTATTAATATCATTCCCATTTTTACACAACTCAGCAGTTCTCACTTCATAGAACTCCACCATCTCTTTTGTCCACCCTTTAGAAGGAATGTCACTAGAAGGCTACTCAGACACAATAAAGAGTTCCACTTCTGCCAATTGCTTTCTAAAATTGATATTCTGAATTTCATTAACCTCCTTACTATAGGCATCATTATACACTTTACTAAATGCTTGGCTTCTAGAAACACCTGTAGATTCCATTTACTCAGTCACCATATCATTAGCTTCCTCAGTAGCCCTTGCTTCAAGACTTTTACACCTAGAGCTGATATCACTTTCCAGCTCAGTTATTTTCTTGTTTAGCTTCACAATCTTCTCATTTTTCCCCATAACAGAGCATTTCTGCTCATAGTAGTCTTGCAACTCCTTTGGCCACTTATCTCTTTCTTCACTACTAATTTCAATTCCTATTTCACACGCTACATCAACGTTAACTTTGATACCCAGTAGCTCATTTTCCTCATCTTCCTCCCCTTCATCAACTAGAGCTGCATACCTGTTCTTGGTAGTAAAGTTCTTTTGGGCAATATGCTTCACTTGAGTCTCCTTCCCTTTTGTTTTCTCTTTATCCTTCTTCTGATTTTCCATATCCTCAGATGCTACATTCATCCCCTTCTCATTTGGTTTCACAGGAACAAATTTCTTCTCATTATTCAAACTAGAACCACCATAATTACCTTTCCCATTCATACCTCCTCTTCCTCTAATACTATAACCACTCCTACCAACACTTGCCCCATTTCTACCACTACCCACAACATTTTGACTACTGGTACCTATCTCATTACTACTGTTTTGCTAGACATTGTTTTTGAGATTTTCCAACCACATCATCAGATTTAGTAGGAGGGGGTTGAGTTTTGGCGGACATGGTAGCATAACTATAGGATCTTCTATTATAAGCAGTCTGCCAACCATCATTTAACTTCTGATCAACATGATTTTTAACATTTTTCTGCCCATTCAAAGCAGCCCTTTCAATTTTCTCCTCATCAGTGAGGACTCTGTTACTACAGCTTTTAAAGCTATGCCCAAATACACAACAATGACTGCAAACAGGTGGTTGCCATGCATATTCAACTTTTAAATCCATTGACCTACCCAATTGCTTATACCACACCTCCACAGAATCAACTATACCCTTGGAAGCATCAACCTCAATTAACACCCTAGCAAAACTAGCTCTGCCATAAGCCTTCTCACACATGGAAGCAGTTACCCTATCCATGATAATAGGAGTTCCTACCCCACTAGCAATTCTACTTATCCCTCCACATTCCAAGCTTCAAGGGGAATATTGTAGATTCTCACCCATAATGGTATCTTAGATGGTTCAGGTTTACTCAAACACATACCAGCTTCCCACTTTTGAACAAATAAAGGTTTTTGGTCAACAAGCCAAGGCCCATTTTCAATAACCCCTTGCAGCCCATCCTCTAACTTAAACTTGAAAAAATAATGCCCATTTTCATTAACAATAATATCCTCAAGTTGGTATTCCCTCCACATTCTTTTTAAGTTCCCCACAATCTCTCTATAACTCATTTTAAAACCTACAAAATACCCTACTACAGTCAAGCACCACCTCTTACTACCTTTCTCAATAATAGGGTCCATTTCAACAACAAATTTTCCCTCATTATTTTTGGAGCAAGGTATCAATTTAAGCTTATTACTCCCACCAAAATTCCACCCCTGAACAGCATTACTAAAAGACATAGGTCTCCTAGAGTTGCCATTTTCCTTTATTCCACCATTATTAAAACTATTATGCACCCCCACATTACCATTATCCACTTGCTTAGCTTGCACATTCCCCATACTCCTATAAGAACCACTATTATTACCATCTATTGTACCCTCCACCACATTTTTACCATCTGCAATGGTCCTATTACTCACATCAGGACTCAACACAATATTTGCATTAACAGGTACAGGAATATTAGGCAAAACAGTGCTAATACCACTACTAACATCACTCTTCTTAGAACCATAAACACTATTTAATTCAGGAAACATATCACTTACATTATCATCATTCTTCTTATCAGGCCTTACTTCTTTACTTGAAACACCCTTATCAGATCATTCCTTAAGCTTCTTAACATCCAAATGTGCCTTTGAGTTCACACCCTCATCAGCCACTTCCTTTTGAATATACATTCGTTCCCCACTTTCATCCCCAACATCCACATCCTCAGATCCTTTAGCACCAGAACGTGTTACAACTTTCCTAAAATTAACATCAGATGACTTCGAAAGCATATTAACATGTTTCATAGTATTAAAAGACTTGGGATTCATACTTCTGGTAGTTTTTTTTGTTTTCAAATTCTTATCCATTCTAGAAGAGGGTTGATTCACCACCGGAGGTGGTTGGATTGATACATCAGGGTTGGGGGGTTTAGGTTCTTGTTCAAACATGATTAGATGATCAATCTAAACAAGAATCATAGTATTGAAAAAGGTTAAGGTTGTTAGGGATATGGATCTGAGAAAAATGGCTAGTGTGTGAAAGTGTGTGTAAATGATGAATAGTGGAAAGGACTTTTAAAATGAATTTATTATGATGAATAGTGAAAGATTTGTGGTGAAATTTAGTATCAATATGTGTATAATGAACAGTAGAATGCAAATCAAAAATCAAAAATAAGATCCAATGGATATATCAAATTTAGATGATGAATTACATGATTCTTTTGCAATGAGTGCGCCGGTGATTTTATTTAATCTAGAACTTATTCTCGTAAATCATTACGAGACCGTTGTGAGATCACATTTCGTGTGTGATGTAAGTTTATATGCGTGATAAGAGGCAACCTTAGGATTTTAACCCAAATAGCCTTCCGTAATGAATCAAGTTTGGATAGAGAACCAAGTGCTATGAGAAAGAAATAAGCAAAAAGCCAAAATTCCAAAAATGAGTCTACAGCAGCACTCCATCCGATCGGATGCAGCCCGCAACCGATTCGGATGGAGGCCACATTTCAAGACCAACCGATCGGTTGGAGTCAATACCGATCGGTTGGATGTTGTCTGTTTTCCCAAACTTCATCAATAAGTCTTGTATCTTCATACCATCGATTCTAGGCCCTTCCCAGGAGTCTTCTAGGCTATTCTACTTTACTTGGAGGCCAAGATGAAGCATTAAAGACCCTAGGCCTTGAGAGTAGTATAAATAGAGCCATTTGTGCAACACAATAAAATATGCAATCAATCCCATTCTCATCAATTAACTAACCACTCTCAAAATACTCTCTCAAAAGTCCTAAATTCGTCCTTAGAAGTCCAGGAAGCTTTAGAGGGTCAAGAAGTCAACATTTGGAAGTCAAAACCTCAAGAAGTCAACACCAATACTTTGGGTATCATTACCTTATCATTTGTAATCTCATTTCAATCATTGTAAGACTTTTAATCTTGATTTCTAATGTTCAAAATTCTGAGTTTAATGTTCAAAATTGTGCACTTGCTT
Source organism: Artemisia tridentata subsp. tridentata (assembly GCA_021014915.2). NCBI lineage: Eukaryota > Viridiplantae > Streptophyta > Magnoliopsida > Asterales > Asteraceae > Artemisia > Artemisia tridentata. Next base: position 117,903,432 of record CP139504.1, read on the forward strand.
AGATGATGTTTATGACTTAATGATTTGCGTATGATTGTGATAACATGTTTTAATTCAATTTCAAGTTAATTCTAAGATCCAATTGTGGTTAAGTTTCATAGTGACATTTGTTAATCAAGTTTGACTAGTTGTTAATAATGCTAAGGGTCGAAAGATTTATTGTTATCCAACTAGTTATAATCATTTGTCTATGAATGATTGTTATCACCCATTATTCTTGGTTTAACAAAGAGACTTAATTGTGGTTGTAATAAGAATGCTTTTTTCTATCAAATTGGATTGATTGAAAACAACTTTAAGGGTCGAAAGATTTGTTGATTGCAATCAATTGTGACCTTTTGTTTATGATCGGTTACCTTTTGTATTGACCATTTCCTAAGCGTATTTGATAAAACAAAAGACTATTTTTGTGTTTAAGTTTGTTACCCCAAACTTATGAACCTTGAATTGATCTTGAATTAATTGGTTAAACTTAATGCTTGTTTTTATGAACTAAAATCTTGACGAAGGTTTAACTTGTAAGAACAATAGATTAGTTCACCAAACTAATTATCATAACCAACATGTTATCAAAAGTTATCACAATCATGCTTATCAAGAGTAGTAAACTAGTCTAAGCAAGTTTTTGGCGCCGCTTCCGAGGATTTTGATTGTGTTTCTGTAAATTTTAGAAGTCCATTCCTTTCCGAGTTCGTTTTCGAAAAAAAAAATCCGAGACCCCCAACCGATCGGATTCTCATCCAACCGATCAGTTCCCAAAATAAAAAGTTTTCCGAGCTGACCATCCGTTCGGAAGTCCTTGTATCCGATCGGTTTTCATCAAAACCACGTTTTACCGAGACTCCCATCCGATCGGTTTGCCATCCATCCAATCGGATCACCAAATCTGATTTTCCAAATTGTTTTCATTCTTCGCTCGTGTGTTTAGACATTGCCTCGATTCTCTTAGGAATTGTATGAACACTCGTTCAACTGGAGTAGAACCAATTTCACCTCTTTCCAATCCCGAAATTTTAATTCGAACAAGAAGAAGAAGAAGAACACCCTTTGTTCCATTAGCCAACCGTGTACCAAGAGTACCAAACCCACCGTTTGAGAACCTTTTCGAAGCCAAAGTCGTTTATAACCCATTCACTAATCAACCTTTTCCCATGGATGACGATCAACCCATGTGGGTCGCCAATCGAGCCGTAGCACCCACTCCTGGATCTGCTATTGTTCCTGTTAACCTTGGTAACAATTTCACCATAAAAGGTCACCATCTTTCTATGATCAGAGACCGTCAATTCGTTGGCCGTTCGAGGGCCGATCCTCAAAAACACATTACCGAATTCATTGAAATTTGTGGCATGTTCCGATATGGCGACACCGATGTCAACGCCATTAAACTCAAACTTTTTCCATCATCACTTGCCGGAGATGCAAAAGTGTGGTACAACGAATTAACCCCAGGAATTATCAATACTTGGGAGGAGATGAGGCAAGCTTTTGTAAGCCGATTCTTTCCACCTGCCATGTTTGACCGACTCATGGGAGAAATTCGTGCTTTCACATAAAATCCTTACGAATCATGGACATGGTTTAGGACGAGGAACCATTATGCAAATCTTCTACCATGGACATGATGAAACATCTCAAGGAATCCTTGATGCTGGAGGAATTTTTCTCTACAAGACCCCTAATCAGGCATATCAATTGCTTGAAGATCGAGTCCTTCTCAAACTCGATTGGTAAAAAGATTCCAAAACCAAACCCTTACGAAAAACCGTTGCTTTTGCCGAAAGTTCCGATACCTTTAAACTCATGGAGAAAATGGAAGCCTTAGTTTCCAAAATCGACTCGCAATACAAAGATCTTAAAGTAGAAATGAAAGAAATGCGAGACGGTTGTAACAACTGTGGAGGTAATCACCCATCATCAGAATGTGACGATCAACCAATGGATAGACCCAAAGAAGGAGAAGCCAATTATGTCCAAGGAGGATACCGTGGAGGCGGTTATCATGGAAATTATTACGAAAGAAATTCTGTAAATTGCCAAGATCGCCAACAAAGGGACATGATGAGTGTGTAAATACTCATCATTTTTGTCGTATCTGAACTGCCAAAACATCCAAAAAAACTCAGAAATACATCAAAATACTGAAAATATCCCAAGGATTGTGTTTTATATGTTTCAAATTCAAAATGTTTGAACAATTAAAAAACGAACAAAGTTTGCAAAATTGGCAGTTTCAGTCCCTCAACTTTCAAAACTTGTCAAATTTAGTCCCTAGGCATTTGTTTTGTAAGAAAAGTCACCAAAGGTCCTTTTGAAATCATAAGTTGTCATATTTAGTCCTTTGGTGAAAATTTTCAATAATTTACAAGTTTGGTCCCTGCACTTTCAGAATTTGCAAAAATGGTCCCTGGGAAAATTTTATTATTGGAAATTTCATGTATGGTCCCTGGATTATTGGAACATGGCAGGAATCACCCTTGGTTTATTTTGGAAGATGTACAACTTTGGTCCTCCAATTTTCAGAATCTACAAGTTTGGTCCCTAGCTTATATAATTTTACAAACCAAATCGGACCAAGTTATTTAACTTAAACCCAAAATAAAACCAAACAACCCAACCCAAAATCCTAATTATTAAACCCAGTTACAACCCAATTCAAAATATAACCCGGCCCACTCCATTTTAAATAAACCCAAAACCAAAACCAGGGTTTGACCTCAATCAAACCCGTCTCCCTCACACAACCCCGCCAAAACCACCACTGCTCCAAAACCACCATCACCTTTACACCTCAACCCCCCACCTCATCACCACAGCTGTCTAACCTCTCCCCTCCACCTCCACATCTCTCCAAATTCCTTTAATTACAAAAACCTGCTCGAACAACTTGTAGGACTTTTTGGCGCCAAAATCATTTTCAACGATTGGGATTAATTGGAAGCAATCCAAAGGTGTAGAAGTGATCAGAGATGTCGACAAGGGATTTCCCAGTTGTTTTTAGTATATATAGGTCAATGTAATAGAAATAAATAGTAGTATTAGTTAAGTATTTAGTTTCAATTGTATTTTATATTCAGTCAGTGTAATTTTATAATTCCATGTTATCAGTTGTAATTCACGTTTATTTCAGTTGTAATGTTCCAATTTCAATATACTTTGTATTGAATTTCAGTTTTACCAAGGTTTCATGTTATCTGTTAAGACAAATAAGCCATAAGTCCTTATTAATCCTCACAAAAAGCTCAATTACCTTTACTATAAGTTTATACAAGCTTAATATAGCTTTCTATAAGCTTATATAGATATAGGCTGATCTGAATTTCAAATATGGAGAAAAGTCAACCATGGTCAAAGAAGTTCAAAATAAGCTATTTTGGTGAATAAGTTGTTTCAGGAGTGTTAATTGGGTTTTCTAGCTTGTCATTGACAAGCTAGTTGTATTCTGGTTCCTTGTTCCTTTGTTCAATAAGCTCAGAAAGTTGTAAGCTTTTTCAGTCATTTTTGTACTATTTTAATAACTTACTGTTACACTGCTTATTGTAGCTTATTTCCAGTATTTTTCTGCTTAATAATAGTTCTTGAATATATTCCATCTTAATTTGTCAGTCTTTAATAGTTTCTCTTTATTTTGCTTAATAAACACTTAATTAGCCATAATTAAGCCTTTTATAGCAATAGCTTAATAATAAGCTCAGTCCATTTGATAAATACTTTTTAATACTTCAATAAGTTAACTAGAGTTAGTTTATTAGATATCTTAGCTTAAAAATCCATTTTCAGTTGAAAATAACCAAAACAGACCCATTAAGGGCTGTTTGGCACAACTTAGTCAAATAGGTAAATTCAGCTTTTACTGTTACTTTGCCAATTGTCCAACTTTGATCTAGCCTAAATAAGTCATAATAAGCTGTTTTGAAGTTCTAGTTAGCCTCAGGGATAAAAAAATCAAGTTTGTGCAGGCTATGTTAATTTTAGCCCTTTAAAAGCTTAAATCAGTCAATATAAGCTAGAAGCTCTTTTGGCCTTCAACCATGGCATTTCTGAGTTCCTTATAGACCACATAGTGATTGCCAAAAGGCCTATTTAGAATAGCATTGGTCTGTGTAGGTTTGAACAAAAACAGATCAAAACAGACTGCAAGTCAGTTTTTGTGGTTTTTATAGCCCCTTGTTGAATTTTTAATTCACACACCACAAGCCCTCAGAAGCTAAAATTCTGGATTAATAAGATCACCTAGCTTGTCTCCATATAGGAATTTTATTGTGATTTTTAGAATCCTTTTAAGCCACCAAATCAAGGCCTCAAACAGGGCATTTTTGCCCTGTGCCTGCAAACACCACAGTAGACATATAAGCTTTTTAGCTTAATTTGAGCTTTTCTGGCTTATCAGCCAGCTTTTTCTTGAATCATTTGGCTTCTTTGTAGATTACTCAGTCCCTTTTAGCTTTTCCCTGTAGCTTATAGCTTTTAATCAGCTTTTAGCTTAATTTGAAGAATCCTAGTCTTCAAAAGCTTTTAGCTCAACTATTAAGCTCAATAAGCTCCAATCTGCTTATTTTTAAGTTCTAAAATTTTTTTTCTTTATTAAAATTTCATAATTTCAGTAATTTGTAAAACCCGCAAATTAACATAAGATGAAAAGACAAAAATACCCTCGAAATTAAAATTTTGAGAACCTACGAAAGATCACATAAGTAACATATGTATATTCTAAGCTTCCAATATTTAAGCAAATCAAAAACCTTATGTTATAAGTTGTACAAAAAAAAAAAGAGAACCTATGTATGGTGCCGCCCTCCCCATGACCACAATTGAGTCCAAGTGCATGATTGCTAGAAACTTGGCAAGCCCATAATGTGATTTATTTATTCCCCAAATAAACCTAAATCAAAAACACGGCTCCTCTTTTTTTTCCTATAACCGAACAAAAGAAAAAAAAAAAACCCCTAAACCTCTCACAAACACAAAACATTCGGTCCTCTTTCTCTTGGCTGCTGTGTCGATCAAGAACCCACCAAGGAGGCTTCAATCTCGTTTTTGATTCGTGTTCATCATCAACAAGGTAACCTATAATCATAACAAAGATCCATTCGAAATTTGTGAATCAAAAACTAACCTAAAAATCGTGTTCTTGTGCCCTTGCTGCTGCTGTTCGACGCCAAAAGAAGAGAGGGGAAGAGGCAATTCGTGTGGTGTTTTGATTCTTGTTGTGTTCGTTTTTCTTCATGGTCTACAAGGGTATAGTATCACTTGTTCAATCCATGTTCTTGTTTTGTTTCATAATCGAAAAATATGCACATAAAATACCACATGAAATCACAAATGAACAAAACCCTAAAATCGTATATATGAATCGGCTGCATATTTTTGTGGTGAAATAATTCATTGTGATTATGTTAAATATGTTATAGAATGACCTAAATATGTTATGGACTCAACCAAAATCGTTTGGAGTGAAAAACTAATGATTTGGATGGTAAAAAAACTCTAAAATGGATATGTTGCTGTGATAACTGATTCTGAGTGGGATTTTTGGTCGACTTTAAACGGCTGTAAATTTATGATGGAATCGAGTTTTTGAGTGTTTTAAAAGCCTAAAACTAAGTTCATTGAAATAGCTACCTGGGAAAATTTAGTTTGTAATTTTTAGAGGCCTAGAAGGTTACTTTTTGATTTTTAGAAAATTATGTGTCTGATCGGATTTGTGAGTCTGGAAAATCAGTCCGGTTTTTTGATTTTTAATTTTCAAATCGTGTCGAGTTAGAAGGTTTCCTTTGAACTGGGTAATATATAAGATGTCTATTACTTTCTGGAATTTTTGTAGATTTTTGTGAATTTTTCTTAAAAGGTTTCTAACTAATAACTTTTCGTATAGTAAAATCAGTCAGAAATCTGGACGAGTTGGTTTAGGTGAATTTTAATCCATAGTTATACTACTTAATAAAATCTGGAAAAATTTGGTAAAATACTTAAGATATTTGAGCATCTCTGGGAATTTTTGGGAATTTTATTACTGAGTTCTTGTACGATTTTCAATTTATTAAAAACCTAACAATTTCGTATATAAAACTGTGTGAAGTTATAAAAGGTTAAAAAGGTAATGAAAAGGTGTTTTGTGTTTGTTTTGTAAACGTAAGGGTTTAAACCGTCATTATTTTAAAACTAAGGGACCTAACTTGTGAACACCGTAACTTCATGGTAATTACATTTTTCACCCTAACTTATGAGAATTACATATTAATCCCTAAAGTTGTGATAATTACATAAAACCCTAAATTTGGTAAAAGACATTATGAATCTTGAACTATGAATATGATCATTTGGTAATACTTTGAATTGGCATATGAGAATGATATAACTTAAGGTTATCTAATATGAAATGAGAACAAACATGAAACCTTTCGATGATATGAAACTTAAGAGAACTTATGATTATTTGTAGATCGGTTGAAGAAGGAGTGATCTCCTATTTGATTTGACTTTCATTTCTTTTGCTTGCGTATTCGTTAAGGTACGGATATTCTGTCTTACTCTAAGACACTTTGCTTCGTACATTTATGCTTTCCCTTTTCAGTAGGGATATTTCTTATGATCCGATAACTGCTATGATTCCCTTTTGTTTGATTCTTGGCTTTCATTGTATGATTGCCATTCTTATGTGATTCATTCTGACATTTGTTTAAATGTCTCTGCTATGATATGATTTTGTGTTGCCATGATTTGTTGAGATACACTTTCGTTTCTCTTGCTATGCTTTGACTTTGATTATGATTTGGTATGATATGATAGATCTGTGCCTGAGCTTAACTAGTTCTGGAGGTACCAGGACCATGTCTAGGATGGCACCCTAGGCATGACACTCCCGTAGAGGTGTGATAGATCTACGGCGTTCCCCCTTATGTGTATGTATTATTTGTGATCATTATTGGCCATTTATGCGTGTGTGTGACCAGTCTAGTACTGGCATACATACTTTTGATGGGAGCGTATGGATGCATCCTAGGATTTATGTGTATGTATGATTATGGTGACCAGGTGGTGTGTGCCTTGCACCCCTTCTCACACTTTTGGATTAGTACTTAGAGGTCTCCCCTCTTCGTACACTGATATGATATGATACGATATGATATGATATGATTTGACGGATTTTTGTATGGAGTTCTTATGGCACATCCTTATATGACATTTCTTTATTTCCATTTCGTTCTTATATTCAGTTCTTATTCAGTTCTCATGCACTCTTATCTTTTGGTATGCTTTGATTCGTATGATTATGCTTTCGTATCTTTCATTCCTTCGTTGCTTATGCTTATTTACCTTATGATTTGTTATTCGTATATATCCGTTCACTGGGCTTTTTAAGCTCAGCCGCATTTCTTTTCCTGCGGCAGGTTTTAGTAGGAAGCTGGGTATGAGTGAAGATTATCTTTGACTTATAAGCCATTTCGGAATAGAGATGATTAGAAGAGACGATATTTGGACTTAGTAATTATTGTAATTCATTTGTAACCCTTGTAGTTTCAGATTTTCTCTTTGTAACCTTTGAAATTCGTTTTGTATTATTTAGTCATATGCTTATGTGTGCTTTGATACGTCACCATAACGTGATACTTCTACCCTTATCGGGTTGGGGTGTTACAATTATGGTATCAGAGAGACAGGCTGCGACTTGTAATACATTTACCCTTGGCCTGTGTAAGTTTGGACCACTAAGTTTCCACTGTAGGCGCTCATAAGTCAACCTTTGAGAAATTCCTTTAGGATTCCCCATAAGAACATAAGTTATAACCGGTGAGGAATGGGTAGACTAGGACATCTATGTAAGTAGCATTGCTTCCGCATTACTTCGATTCGTGCTTATGCCTTTAGATATGCCTTGTACGGACATTTATTTCAGAAGCTAGAAAGTTTTGCAACCTAAGCTTAGTAACCAAGTAAGATTGGAATGCCTTAAGAACCGTATGGATACCTTACACCATTTAGGCTTCACTTCCTGATTCTGACCTCCATCTCCGATTTGTTTGATAAACAGTTTGATACCTTTCCGACCATCCCGAAGGTCATTCAACCGTCATATGTTTGACACATTATGTGAATTCATTACTTATGCTGGATATAGAATGTATCATCTGATACTACTTGAATCTGCATAATCCATTGCTAATCCTATGCGAACTCTGATAATTTTGAACCACGGATATAGGAAGATTTGTTTCCCTCCCTTAGAATGACCTGTGAGGATATTGAATAGACATTAGGCTTCTCGTTGACGCGATCTTCTCCTTCGTATGTTTGTCCTGACGTTTGATTTGTCTTCATTGTTCGTTTTGATCCCTATGTTCGGATTCGTCTGAGTAGAAGAAGTTGTGGGACCAGGTTCCATCTCCTCCATGTGTTGACTGTGAGAAGTTTCATCTGGAGGATCGTGTTATAAGGCATTGGATGCCGGTTTCAGTTGTAGCGTGATTGGATGTCAGACGAAAGAGTGTCCGTTGGTGAATGGTAACAACCATAAGAATGAGAATGATTGACAGCAATCTGCCGAGGGTCGAGTGTTCGCTCTGACCATGGACCAGACTGCTAACACATCAAGTACCGTTTCGGTTATTCCTTACTTGCACGATCGTGCGGCGTGGTTTTATTTGATACGAGAACGACATATCCTGAGGTGTCATTGTTTTGCTAAGCGCATTAAGTCCCCTATGCATTATTAAGTTGTCACTCCTAATTCTATTTCTATGAGAATCTTGTGACTATCCATCACGAGTGTAGATTTTCATGTTTGGTTGAGGATGTTTGAAGGTCAATTTCAGTCTGCTAATCTGATCTCTTTGGGAATGTTCGATTCGATTCTGGTCATGTAATTGTGACTGAGCATTGAGATGCTAACGATAGTTATAATTTTGTCACCTCTGACGACTTATGAAACTCAAACTCCGTGCCCAGGTTTCTGACCTGGCATACTATTATGATCACCTTTGCATTGAAATCCCGTATATTAATCCCTCGCGTTTGTGAAGATATTCCGTTTGATGTAACTCGCTCGAGAGTTTTCGATGATGAATTTCGCGATGTATTCTTTGATGGACTACCAAGATTTCCCCTCGGATGTAATTGTTTTGATCCATTTATTAGAATGTGTTTTGTCCTGACTTGAGGTAGACTGTGATTGCAATAAAGGCATGTGTATATGATGCAAGTATTATGACGTCTGGCCAGCGTGATAATAGTTACATCATATACCTTGAACTTATTGGAGTCATAGAATGTCTTGAGGAGTGCCTGAGGTCAGTATGTTATTTGAATCAGAACTCTATCCGTGTGTAAGCGAAGTTTTGCCTAATACCGAAATCCCTTACGAACGATATACGTTGAATGAAGAGTATTGAAGGACCTACTTCTAGGAAGTGGTTTATCCGTCTGTGTGCGTCTCTGTGTTGTGTTTCAGTTTGGTTATGAAGAAAAATGATGGTGGTATGAGGTTGTTCTGGGGATTCTGGAATCTTAGTAGTATGGTGATTAGGACTGATACCGTTATCAACGACTTATCTAATCAACTTCAGGGCGAAGTTTTCTCTATGATCGATTTGTAATCTGATTATGTCCACTTTCAAGTGAAGGAGCAAGATGTTCCTAGCAATGATTTGTATCCGTTATAATTTCTATGAGCATGGTGATGCCAATCATATTGGCTACTGCTCCGACTATTCTTGTGAGCTTGATGAATCGTGTATTTCATGAATGCTTGGACAATTGTCATAGTATGACGATTTAGTATATTCAGGGATGAAAGAGAAACACGGGAATCATCCTTGTATTTTGGTGTTGAAAATTTCTACGTCAGAAGAGCTCGATGTAAGTTTCTCGAAGAGTATAATTTTGGTAGGGATGAAGAATAAGTTGGAGAACATTTGGAAAGTTAAGAGGGATATTTGTTTCTACTTGAGGAGGTCAGCTATGTCTTTAGGTTATACAGAAAGATTGCTAGTGATGCACCTATGCAGATAAATCGTGGGAGGCGAACTAGACTGGAGATTGGTTATGACGGATGTGAAGAAGCTCAGGAGCAAGGTGGTGGAATTATGATCTATGTAGAAGATTTGAATGAAACGGTTATGCTCGAAGCACCCCGTTCTTTTCGCTCTATACATATTAGTTGTACTATTATGTAGAGACTTGTAGCATAAATTATGACGGGATGGTATGACAACGGATGTGAATTGCTTTGATGGCGAAGTGTCTAGCATGTCAACAGATTGGGAGTTAGCATCAGCGTACGAGTGGTTTTTCCTCATTTGAGATGTTGGTATGAAGACGTGGGATTAAAACTGTCAGCAACTTTGTAACGGGATTTATGCACACGTTGGGAAGGCCAAAATGATGTAGGTTGTAGTGAATCGTTCAACTTGGTGGCTCACTTGGAAGATCGGCATAGATTTATTTCAACAGAAGATTATTCAAGCTCCTTGACGTACCTGCAGTGATCGTGTCAGAAAAATCGAGTTTTGTTTCACACTTCCAGAAGAAATGCAGAAGACCTTCAAGATAGGCTCAAGATTTTATGGCGACTACTCACCTTCAGATGGATAGGCGGACAGAGCAACTATGTTGACATTGGAGATGTATTGGACGAAGAGTTTGACAAATGTATTGGCATGATTGAATGTGCCTACGGAGATGTAGAACACCTTTTGGATTGGATTAAGTTGGAGATTTACTGGTTTAAGGTTCGGGATGGATTACTGTGATTAGAGAATTAGTTATCCTTGTGGAAGAAAACCTTGAGTGATGGACTATGAAATTTGTATGTTTTGTACGATGTCCCCGTTGTGGAGAGTTAGACGTTTTGGGTGTATAAAGAATATCTGGTTCACGAATGCGTTAATCCTTTGAGTCGTTGTTTTCCATACGACTATTCGACCTATTCCGTTATGCCCTCCGATACGTTCCGATACTCCGTTATGTGTTTAGTTTATCACCTGTACGACTACGTTAGCTCTTTGATGTGTTTTATTCATATGATTATTCGACCTAATTTGTTTTGTTTCTTATGCATTTCGACACTCCGACTTATACTCTATCGATCGTCGGTACCAATATGCTACCCATCTTATTACGCGTTTTGATACAAGTTGGTATTTCGAGTATACTCAATTGATCATCAGTTCAATTATACTATCGATCTCTTATAAGACTCTTGATACATTTGATGATTCGTCACGTGCTTCATTGACCGGTGGTGCGTTCCTTAGTTCGATCAATATCTGTCTGAAATTGACGAGTTCTTCTCTAATGATGCACTAGTTTTCCTTTTCGATAAGAATCTGGACTGAGTTGATGAGATTTTACTCTTTAGTAATATATTCGTATTGTTTTCGAGCATGAATGTTTCTTGTATCTCTGTGTGAGATTTAAACCGTTATCCGCTACGTGGATGTTTCGTATTCCTTGGAACGAATTAGTTGTGAATTATGAGAGCCTATGGCTTTTCTATGATTTTGAACGGGTTGGCGAGGTATCTCATCGCTTGGCGATACCTTCCCAGTTATCTCACGTATACGATGTATTCCATGTATCTCTTCTTCGTGAGTATGATTATCATCCACTTCAAGTTGTGTTTTGCCCATTCGATTAGATTCGGAAAATCTTTCGTATAGTAAAGAACCTGAGGCTGTTTTGGAGCATCAGGAAAGAGTCATGAGAACTAAAACCATTTCGTTCGTAAAGATTCTTTGGAAGAACCATCCTGAGAGCGAGGCTACTTGGGAAACCGAAGAGTCGATACGATCCGATTATCCGAATTTCTCTTTTTGACTTGGTACGTATTCATTCGATTTCATTTCCGATTTTGTACTTTCATTTCGATTTCGCATTTCAATTTTCGAGGACGAAAATTTTTTTTTAGTGGGGAAGAGTTGTAAAACCCGCAAATTAACATAAGATGAAAAGACAAAAATACCCTCGAAATTAAAATTTTGAGAACCTACGAAAGATCACATAAGTAACATATGTATATTCTAAGCTTCCAATATTTAAGCAAATCAAAAACCTTATGTTATAAGTTGTACAAAAAAAAAAAAAAAAAACCTATGTATGGTGCCGCCCTCCCAATGACCACAATTGAGTCCAAGTGCATGATTGCTAGAAACTTGGCAAGCCCGTAATGTGATTGCTAGAAACTCAAATCCCGTTGGTCTGGTCCATTCACTGTTACAAAAGTTTATCCATATGGTACCGTTGAGTTATCTCAAAATGACGGACCAAATTTCAAAGTGAATGGTCATCGGTTAAAACACTATTTTGGAGAGGACATACCACCCATGGTTGTCCCGGATCTTCAAACCTTCCCCATGGACCAATGAATGCGGGGTCGAGTCAAGCTAGTGACTCGGTGATCAAAAACATTAGCACCATATGGGTTTTCACCCATATTTCTGACTTCTTTCTCTGTTCTACCACCTAAGTGTGGGGGAGATGCCCACATGTTGTATATATGTACATATTTCAAAAAAAAAAAAAAAAAAAAAAAAAAATGTGTGTGTGTATATATAAAATAATGGCTATTAATATTTCCCTTTCACGTTCTAAGTGTTGGTTTAATAACCGGTACTTTGAATATTGAGGGCAATATTCAGTTCTAAGTGTGGGGGGAATTCTAGTGAATTTGATTAAATGTACCATCTAGTACCCCCATTTTGGCCAAAATTTTAAAATTTTTTCTCACTTAGAACGCAATAAATGGTTATCAGTCCGCCATGTCTAACCCACATAAGGATTGGCTAATCCAGGAGCAAACGGCTCTTGGTAAAGATATATCAAATCCGTTTATGGCTTGCAATTTGCCAAAAATTGTATGGTATTCGACTCACCATATCTTTATAAGTGAAGAGTTGGCTAGCCCGCAAGGTTATGGCTTGTGGTAAAGGCATTGGAAAACCATAATTGGTAATCAGCTCACCAAAGATAATAACTGTATTTTATCTAAGAGTTGGCTAGTCCAGAAGCAAACGGCTTCTGGTAAAGACAAATCAAACCCGTTTACAACTGATGATTTGCTCAAAATCATTTGGTTATCATTGTACCAAAGTATCACATACTAAAACAGTGGCTACTCCAGAAGTAATGGCTATTGGTAAAGAGTAAAATCCATTAAACTTTCAAAAAAGATTGCTAGGGACTAGCAATAGTTTAGTGTGGGGGATTGATGAGTGTGTAAATACTCATCATTTTTGTCGTATCTGAACTGCCAAAACATCCAAAAACACTCAGAAATGCATCAAAATACTGAAAATATCCCAGGGATTGTGTTTTATATGTTTCAAATGCAAAATATTTGAAAACAATTGAAAAACGAACAAAGTTTGCAAAATTGGCAGTTTCAGTCCCTCAACTTTCAAAACTTGTCAAATTTAGTCCCTAGGCATTTGTTTTGTAAGAAAAGTCACCAAAGGTCCTTTTGAAATCATAAGTTGTCATATTTAGTCCTTTGGTGAAAATTTTCAATAATTTACAAGTTTGGTCCCTGCACTTTCAGAATTTGCAAAAATGGTCCCTGGGAAAATTTTATTATTGGAAATTTCATGTATGGTCCCTGGATTATTGGAACATGGCAGGAATCACCCTTGGTTTATTTTGGAAGATGTACAACTTTGGTCCTCCAATTTTCAGAATCTACAAGTTTGGTCCCTAGCTTATATAATTTTACAAACCAAATCGGACCAAGTTATTTAACTTAAACCCAAAATAAAACCAAACAACCCAACCCAAAATCCTAATTATTAAACCCAGTTACAACCCAATTCAAAATATAACCCGGCCCACTCCATTTTAAATAAACCCAAAACCAAAACCAGGGTTTGACCTCAATCAAACCCGTCTCCCTCACACAACCCCGCCAAAACCACCATCACCTTTACACCTCAACCCCCCAACCTCATCACCACAGCTGTCTAACCTCTCCCCTCCACCTCCACATCTCTCCAAATTCCTTTAATTACAAAAACCTGCTCGAACAACTTGTAGGACTTTTTGGCGCCAAAATCATTTTCAACGATTGGGATTAATTGGAAGCAATCCAAAGGTGTAGAAGTGATCAGAGATGTCGACAAGGGATTTCCCAGTTGTTTTTAGTATATATAGGTCAATGTAATAGAAATAAAAGTAGTAGTTAATTTTAGCTTAATCGTATTTTTATTTCAGTCAGTGTAATTTTATAATTCCAAGTTATCAGTTGTAATTCACGTTTATTTCAGTTGTAATGTTCCAATTTCAATATACTTTGTATTGAATTTCAGTTTTACCAAGGTTTCATGTTATCTGTTAAGACAAATAAGCCATAAGTCCTTATTAATCCTCACAAAAAGCTCAATTACCTTTACTATAAGTTTATACAAGCTTAATATAGCTTTCTATAAGCTTATATAGATATAGGCTGATCTGAATTTCAAATATGGAGAAAAGTCAACCATGGTCAAAGAAGTTCAAAATAAGCTGTTTTGGTGAATAAGTTGTTTCAGGAGTGTTAATTGGGTTTTCTAGCTTGTCATTGACAAGCTAGTTGTGTTCTGGTTCCTTGTTCCTTTGTTCAATAAGCTCAGAAAGTTGTAACTTTTTCAGTCATTTTTGTACTATTTTAATAACTTACTGTTACACTGCTTATTGTAGCTTATTTCCAGTATTTTTCTGCTTAATAATAGTTCTTGAATATATTCCATCTTTATTTGTCAGTCTTTAATAGTTTCTCTTTATTTTGCTTAATAAACACTTAATTAGCCATAATTAAGCCTTTTATAGCAATAGCTTAATAATAAGCTCAGTCCATTTGATAAATACTTTTTAATACTTCAATAAGTTAACTAGAGTTAGTTTATTAGATATCTTAGCTTAAAAATCCATTTTCAGTTGAAAATAACCAAAACAGACCCATTAAGGGCTGTTTGGCACAACTTAGTCAAATAGGTTAATTCAGCTTTTACTGTTACTTTGCCAATTGTCCAACTTTGATCTAGCCTAAATAAGTCATAATAAGCTGTTTTGAAGTTCTAGTTAGCCTCAGGGATAAAAAAATCAAGTTTGTGCAGGCTATGTTAATTTTAGCCCTTTAAAAGCTTAAATCAGTCAATATAAGCTAGAAGCTCTTTTGGCCTTCAACCATGGCATTTCTGAGTTCCTTATAGACCACATAGTGATTGCCAAAAGGCCTATTTAGAATAGCATTGGTCTGTATAGGTTTGAACAAAAACAGATCAAAACAGACTGCAAGTCAGTTTTTGTGGTTTTTATAGCCCCTTGTTGAATTTTTAATTCACACACCACAAGCCCTCAGAAGCTGAAATTCTGGATTAATAAGCTCACCTAGCTTGGCTCCATATAGGAATTTTATTGTGATTTTTAGAATCTTTTATGCCACCAAATCAAGGCCTCAAACAGGGCATTTTTGCCCTGTGCCTGCAAACACCACAGTAGACATATAAGCTTTTTAGCTTAATTTGAGCTTTTCTGGCTTATCAGCCAGCTTTTTCTTGAATCATTTGGCTTCTTTGTAGATTACTCAGTCCCTTTTAGCTTTTCCCTGTAGCTTATAGCTTTTAATCAGCTTTTAGCTTAATTTGAAGAATCCTAGTCTTCAAAAGCTTTTAGCTCAACTGTTAAGCTCAATAAGCTCCAATCTGCTTATTTTTAAGTTCTAAAATTTTTTTTATTTATTAAAGTTTCATAATTTCAGTAGTTAAATAGTTTTGTAAAAGAAAAACCAAGAAAACCAACACATAAAAATAAGTGATAGCTTCTACTTAAGCCATTTGGCTTATTTTCAGCTTTTTCAAAAAGCACTTTTCATTTTTATATTTTTCCTAGCTTCCTGTACTTATTTAATATTTATAGAAAAAGTTTCAGATTTTTCTTTGTTCATTTAGTATTTATTAGAATTTTAATTAGTTTAAATATTAATTAATAAGTAATTAATTAATAATAATTAGATAAAAAGTGTAAAAAATATATTTTCAGTTTTAAAATAAGTTTTAGGTTATTTTAGATTTATCTAAGTTAAAATTTTAATTTTCTAGAATAATTTCCTATTTTCTTTTAATTTAGTACATTTTAAATAATAATTAAATAGTTATTAATTAATAATAATTAATTAAATAGTTAAATAAATAATTTTCTTTTTCTAATAATTTTCTTTTATCTTTAGGTTTATAAAAAAGTTATTTTCATATTTTTAGGATTAATATTTCTTCATTTTCACTTTTTATTTTGTACATTTACGTTTATTTAAATTTAAACGTACATTTCTAGATTTCTAAACGTTTTTAAGTAATTTGGTTTCCTGTATTTATTTCCATAGCTTGTTTAAAGCTATTTCCTTTTATTTCCTTAGTCTAATAATTCAAAAACCCCTTTTCCATTCAATAGCACTTGATCACAATTCGTCTTTAAACACAATTTCACGCTTCGCTGGGATATAACGACCCGGGAAAATACTATACTCCTTGGTTAGTTGTCTTCAATTTGTTTAACTTTATTTGACCACATCCGTGGTTGATTTAAGTTGACTGTTTGAGGCCAATCAGGATAACAACAGTGATTCTCATCCACGAGTAGACAATCAAACTCCACAGACCTCTGATAAAAAACCGGAAGAGTCCGAATTTGAAAAAATGATGAGAGAATTCGTGACTGCTCAAAAATCAACTAATGAGTTCGTCAAGAACCAATTTTTCAATCTCAAAACCAAAGTTGAGCAAGGTCAGAAAAATCATCAAGCATCTATTCAAGATCTTGAAAACAAGTTCGGTAGACTTTCTGATCAAATTTCTTCCCGACCATCTGGTTCGTTACCAAGTAATACCCAATCCAACCCCAAACCAACATCATCTGGATCAAATGATAAAACTTGTCGTCCACCACAGACTAGAAATGAGCAAATCAATGCTGTATTCACAAGAAGTGGTCTCTCTTATGATCCACCACCCAATCCGAATAATACCACGATCATCCATAATGAGAGTGAGGACGAAGCTGAAAAGGAAAATACTTCAAACACACCCACCAAAGAAAAACCCATCCCACCAGTGAAGGCGTACACACCAAAAATTCCATATCCTCAACGCCTTAAGAAAGAAAAGATGGAAGAGCGTTATAAGAAGTTTTTTGAAATGATCAAAGAGGTTAGACTCAATGTACCCCTCGTTGATGTTCTAGCTGGAATGCCCAATTATGGGAAATTTTTAAAGGAACTTCTGAATAACAAGAACAAGTTGGAACAAATATCCGCTACCTTTCTCAATGAGGAATCCTCAGCCATTGTTCAGAACAAAATTCCACCAAAACTCGGAGATCCCAGAAGTTTTCTAATTCCATGCACATTAGGAAACAACATCACATGCGATGCTTTAGCCGATCTTAGTACAAGTATCAATTCTATGCCCTATTCGTTGTATTCTAAACTTTTAATCAATACTTTGAAACCTACAAAGATGAGTATTCGATTAGCTAATCATTCTTACCAATATCTTGTTGGAATTGCTGAGAATATGCTTGTCCAAATTGGTAAATTTGTTTTTCCCATGGATTTTGTGATCTTAGAAATGGAGGAAGATAGTAGAGTACCTCTTATTTTAGGAAGACCTTTCCTAAACACCGCTGATGCGATCATCAAAGTAAAAGGTAAAGAACACTATCTTGGAGTCGGAGAAGATAGAATTACCTTTTTAATCGATAAAGCAATGCAATATCCATATTCCAGTGATGACACTTGTTTTAACATTGACGTAATCGATGAAGTCACTGATGAGGAAGTGGATGCATTACTTGGCGATTCTGATCCATTCATGACTACTTCGGAGAAAATTAGTGAAACAGACTTTGATAAAGAATTCGCTGATTTTATGGAAGTAAAATTCGAGGAGGATATAGAAGAAGTTGAAGAAGGAGAAATAGTAAAAGAGAATTTTGAAGAAATCACCTTTAATGATCAATTGATGATCAAAACCTCTCTTCAAGAACCACCAACTGATCTTGAGCTAAAACCACTCCCCGATCATCTTGAATATGCTTACTTAGAGGATAATTCACTTCTTCCAGTAGTGATATCGTCATTGCTCAATGATAAGGAAAAAGAATGTCTCATCTCAGTTCTCAAGAGGCATAAAAGAGCTTTTGCGTGGAAAACCTCTGATATTCCAGGAATTAGCCCTGATTTCTGTAAACACAAAATCAATTTCGAAGAAGGTGTTAAACCCATTGCGGAAAGAAAACGTCGACTCAATACCAACATGAAAGAAGTTGTTAAGAAAGAAATTATCAAACTTCTTGATGCCGGTATCATTTACCCCATCAAGGATAGTCCTTGGGTGAGTCCAGTTCACTGTGTTCCAAAAAAAGGAGGAATGATCGTGGTGACTAACGAACGGAATGAATTAGTTCCTACTAGAACTGTCACTGGATGGCGAGTATGTATTGATTTCCGAAAATTAAACAAAACCACAAGAAAATATCATTTTCCTTTACCTTTCATGGTCTAAATGCTTGAGAGATTAGCAGGGAACAAGTACTTTTGTTTCCTTGATGGTTTTTTAGGATATTTCCAAATTCCTATTGATCCTGCCGATCAAGAAAAGACTACATTTACATGTCCCTTTGGAACCTACGCTTACCGGCGTATGCCTTTCGGTCTTTGTAATGCACCTGCGACTTTTCAAAGGTGTATGATTGCTATATTCCAAGTCATGCTTGAAAAATCTATGGAAGTTTTGATGGATGACTTTTCAGTTTTTGGAAGCTCATTTGAAGCTTGTCTTTCTAATCTCGATAAAATGCTCAAAAGATGCGAAGCTGCACATCTTGTTCTCAACTGGGAAAAATGTCATTTCATGGTCACTGAAGGAATTGTGCTAGGACACAAATTTTCTAGTGCCGAAATGGAGGTTGATAAAGCGAAAATCGATGTTATCACAAAATTACCACCTCCAACAAACGTTAAAGCCGTTAGAAGTTTTCTAGGACGTGCCGGTTTCTACCGTCGTTTTATTAAGGATTTTTCCAAAATATCTCGTCCAATGACAAAACTTCTTGAAAAAGATTATGTTTTTTACTTCAATCCAGATTGCATGAAGGCATTTGAAACATTAAAAACCCAACTGACTAGTGCACCTATTATGGTTTCACCTAATTGGTCACTACCATTCGAGCTCATGTGTGATGCAAGCGATTTTGCTGTTGGAGCTGTATTAGGACAACGTGAAGGAAAACATTTCCGTCCTATATACTTCGCTAGCAAAACACTCAACAATGCCCAACAAAATTACACGGTTACAGAAAAGGAATTGTTAGCCGTTGTTTTTGCTTTCGACAAATTCAGATCTTATCTTGTGCTTTCAAAAACAATTGTGTTTACTGATCACTCAGTGCTCAAATATCTGTTTACCAAACAAGATGCAAAGCCGCGTCTTTTCTGATGGATTTTGCTGCTCCAAGAATTCAACATCGAAATCAAAGATAAGAAAGGAGCAGAAAATCTAGCAGCTGATCATTTGTCTCGTCTTGAGAATCCAAATTTGGAAGAGTTAAAGGAAGATGAGATTGACGATTATTTCCCTGATGAAACTCACATGACTGTTGATACAGTTGATGAAAAAGATATTCTGTGGTTTGCAGATTATGCAAATTATCTCGTTGGAGGAATTCTCAGAAAAGGATTAACTCACGCCCAACGAAGTAAATTCTTTTCATAACTAAAACACTCTAATTGGGAAGAACCCTATCTTTTCAAGATGTGTCCCGATGGGATGATCAGAAGATGTGTTTCTGGTTCCGAAACAAGAAGAATTCTTGATGAATGCCATTATGGCCCGACTGGGGAACACTATGGTCCTTCCACCACAGCTAAAAAAGTTTTTGATGCTGGAATCTATTGGCCAACAATTTTCAAAGAAGCTCATACTCTTGTTTAAAACTGCGATGCTTGCCAAAAATCCGGTAGTCTTTCTCGTAGAAATGAAATGCCTCAAAAGAGCATTCAAGTTTGCGAAATATTCGATATTTGGGGAATCGATTTTATGGGACCATTTCCTAAATCGCACAAATACGAATACATTCTCGTTGCTATTGATTATGTTTCAAAATGGGCTGAAGCCGAAGCTTTACCCACAAATGATGCACGAGTTATTGTTAATTTTCTCAAAAAGATTTTCGCTCGTTATGGAATTCCCAAAGCTTTAATAAGTGATAAATCGTATTTATTTGATCAAATATTGTCCTAAATCGTTCCTTTTGTCATTTTAGGTACTTTTGAGGAGAAATCTGGAAAAGGAGGCATTTTGGATGTTTTTGGAGCATAAAAGTGAAGAAAACGACAAAGTCTCAAAAATCGGCTAAAAGTTACCTTTGACGGCGTCAGATTTTACTCTGGACGGCGTCATGGCTTGGCAAGAAAAGGTGGACGTGAAATTTACTCATGATAAGCCAGTGAAAATTGCATGTAAATTCTGACGGCGTCACGCTTTAACCTGATCAAGGGCGTCACGGCTTAATTCAAAGAGGGACGGCGTCACGTTCAAGAGCTGACGACGTCAAGCCTTGATAAGCCAGAACGGATTTTGGAGAGCTAAAGAGGGACGGCGTCAAGAAGGTCATCTGGGAACCCTAAAAGCGGCGAGGTGACGGCGTCACACTCCATAAGGTGACGCCGTCAGATCCAAAAGTCTATATATAGTTTTCTAATTTTTTGTCAAGAGAGAGAGCTTAGTGTGGAATTTTTGGGAGAAAACCCTAAGACGATTTTAGCATCTTTTTCAAGGCTTTTTGCCTTGAGATCTTCCATGTTACATTGAAAGATAAGTTATCAATTAATCATTCAATATGTCTATGTGTTGTTTGATTTTATCTTGTTCTTGTCTTTTGTTTAGCATGTTAGGCTAGATTTATCTTGTGTTTGCTTAGATCTAATGAAACCTAGCTATTGATTATTGGTTATTAGTGTGTTATTAGTTGTATTGGATGATTGTTTATCTATGTTAGGCTTAAGAAAACTGGCTAACTTCCTATTCGGTAACTTGCTTGAACGTCATAAGAAACATGAACCAAATGCGTACTAAAGGTTTTTATGGTTGTATTTAATGCACAAGCGAATTCTAGTGATCCTATGTTAGGAGCTTCCTAGCCGGCTCGACATAGGAGTGAAGTAGGAGCTTGTAGAGTTGGGGAAGTACGTACGCCACCCCACGATTGGTATTAAGGAATACACCCGTCATCCACGCGACTAATACACACTAATCAACCGGTAAAAGATAGTTAGGGAGTAAGGAAATCTAAGTAAACACATTTCTCTACACATAAGTTTCTCACCAACATTTTATTTTCAGTTATTTATTTTATTTGCATTTGTAGTTATTTGGGTTAGTTGACTAGCAACTAGTTCCGCCCACTCCTTCAAACCCGAGATTTTACTTGCTTTCATAAAATTATAAAAACACAAAAAAGAATCTTCCTCAACCCTTAGACCTATTAGAGTAGTTTTTCATACCTAACGAACACTATTCCCTGTGGAGAACGATCAATCCCCCGTACTTACCACTACACTATACTACATCGGTCAGGTACACTGCCTGGTGGGGTTGTAAGCCTCTTGAGATCCCTCGAGAGGTAAAACCTGTTGTAAGGTCGCAAAACCACGCATCAAGTTTTTGGCGCCGCTGCCGGGGAATAGTTATTGTTTAGGTTGAATTTTTATTTTATAGGTCTACTCACTAGATTCCTTTCTAGTGAGATTTTTATTTTATTTTTCTAGGTTTTCTTTAGTCTATCTATTTTCTTCGTGTCTTTGTTCGTAACCATTACCATTTAACATCATGGAAGATGGTAAGATCCTTAATCCCAACAACCCACCACCACAACAACCACCACCTCCTAGAGCCCGTACCTTAGGAGAGTATTCCCGTCCTAGCCACCATGGCTATCGAAACACCATTGAGCTCACTCAAGGAGCCAATGTCACACCCTTGCGATCCGACACCATCCGGTTGGTGCAAAGCGGATGCGCATTCCATGGACTTCGATCTGAAGATCCTAATCAACACCTCAAGGACTTTCTTAAAATCGTTGATTCTATAGACCTTGATGTTGCCACTCGAGAGACGACCCGATTGCGTCTCTTTCAATTCTCTCTGCGGGATCAAGCTAGTCAATGGCTAGAACGTCAACCCGCAGGATCCATCACCTCTTGGGATGATCTCACTACTCGTTTCCTTGCTCAGTTTTTCCCACCGGGAAGAACTACCAAGCTAAGGAATGATATCTTGATGTTCCAACAACGTCAAGGCGAAACTCTCTACGAGGCATGGACTCGATTCAAGGACTTACTCCGAAAGGTCCCTCACCATGGCATGGATCCTTGGCTACAAATCCAAATCTTCTATGATGGTGTCAATCATCAAACTAGAAGAGCCATAGATTACGCCGCCAATGGGAGATTGAGCAGGCTCAGTGTCGATAAGTGCTGGGAAGTCCTTGAGGACTTAGCACAATACGAAGAGGAAGAATGGAATGACTCAACGTTCTCGGAAGAAGGGATTTTAAATTGCATGAGTGCAACCCAAGAACAGCTGTTCGAAAACATAAAAAGGCAGGTTGAGAGCTTAATGAAAGCTGAGATACCTACGGCTGATGAAAATCCCGATGAGTGCGTGAACACAATTGGTAAACATACGTTTCATCAATTCTCACGACAAGATGAGTTTGAAGGGATAATGCTAACTTTCGTGAACAACCAAGAAAGGCGGATCCAGGAATTAGAGACTCACTTGAAAAACACCCAAGATATGTTCATGGAACTAGCAGAAAAGTTTATTGTGAGAATAAAGGAGAAAATTAGGGAAGAAGCCTCACACAAAAAGATCGAGAAGATCTTTGAACTCCCGGTCCCTAATGAACCATACAACGAATGGGATGATGAAACCCCTCTCCCCGAGCCTTCACTTTTAAAACCCTCTTATCTATTTGGATCTTCTCGCGAGAAAAAGAATTCTCAAGATCGTAGCATTTTCGTGGGAAGCATGGTTTTCACGCTCCCTAACTTTCATGAGGCTAGGAAACGATCTTTTGGCTTTAAGCCAGGTGTGAGAAGAACTCAATTAAAGCACATCCTCATTTCGAAAACCCCCTGTAAAAGCTCCTCACACTCCCTGAATACCTGCCGTGACAGAGATTGGAACCTGAATGTGACGTCAACCGGCCCTTTTCAACATTTTACCACATCCCGTGACAGTAACAAAACATTTGACCCAGGAGGAACTTGTTAACGAGACTAGCTATCAGGATTATTGACCCTGACTAGCTGCTCTCTTAAAGTACGAGGGGCTCATTTGTAAACTGGCACAAAGTAGTAAAATACGCTAATCTGACGGCGTCAGAATTTGAACGTGACGCCGTCACCCTGTCTGCACAGCAATAATAACTTTAATTCCATCACTTTCATCATAAACCCCACAAACCATATCCACTCCAACCCCACCTTCGAATTTCCAGGATCTAATTCACCGACTTTCGTCACCAATCTTCACGTGGTAAGTAATTTTTACTCATTCTTTTCGCTTCAATTACTCATAGGATTTGTAAATTTCGAAAATCCCCAACTCGTGAAACCCTAGGATTGATTCATGCTTAGAACTCATAATGTGTTTTAATTAGTGTTATTTAACAATAATTAAAGCATTTGATGATTGGCAATCAATTGGGTCTATTCACTAATGGGGAGGCCACGAATTTGAACCATAACCTATGACCCAATCACCCATTTTGCTGTAAAAAAGGGCGTTTGGTTTATAAGCTTAAAGTTTGAATATTGATTTTTCCCTCGTAATTTCGGATTTAAATTTGGTTGAACCTGACGGCGTCACCTATCAAAGGGTGACGGCGTCAGACCTGTCTGATACGCCACCAAGTCTTTAATTCACATATTAACACTTTTGTTCCTCCTCCTTTGTTCCAGATAATGAGTAAGCGTCAAAGACCCAGCCGAGGAAGTTCTTCCCGATCTCAACAAGAGAACTTTGGGGATACGGTCCTCAGTTGGGGTGTCTTTGACAACGATGCTGCTACAAGCAAATATGCACAACTGCTACTACACAAGGTCGAAAATGGGGCCGTAGTTGATTGGAACTTTCTGAGGAGAGAAGGTCTTGAGCAGACCTTTCTCCAAAGTTTTCAGACGGATGGGTTTACCGGGCCTCAGTGGGAAAGACTGTTTAAAATTCAGGAGCCGGTATATGAGGAATTGGTACGTGAATTCTTTGCCACCTTTCATTTTGACATGGCTGAGGCAAGGACCGATGTAGGCAGTACCACGATCTATTTCAGGCTGGGGGGTGAGCTAAGGACGTGTTCGGTTACTGAGTTTGGGTGGAGACTTGGGTTGTACGATCAGCATGATACTATTCAGGCAGGGTTCATGCAGAGGTTGTTGCATGGGGAGTCGATGAAGAATGATTTTAGGTGTTCCATGTTCTGGCAGACTATTGGGGATGGGGTGTACACATCGACCACTGTGGCATCCCAAATCAGGGATCCTAGGGTTCGGTTGACTCATCGATGCCTCACCTACAGCTTGACGGGGCGTCACAGCTCTCACCACCGTGTCACTGCTTCTGATCTCTTCTACTTGTACACCATCTACTCTAATGATGTTTACTGCAACATCCCGTTTTGGGTTGCTAGCTTTATGCATGGTGGAGTTGGGGAGAGGGAAGGAGACAGGATTTATGGTGGGATGTTTATCACCCGGCTGGCCCAGTCTTATGGAGTCCTCAGGCCCGAGGTTATGAGGTATTTGAGTGGTGATGCATGCAGGACGGTGAAGGAGAGGTCCCTGAAGCAGATGGAGGTGATTATGGAGATGCATGATGGGTCCTTTATGTGGTATCATCCAGCCGGAGCTGAGGATGATGATGATGAGGATGATGAGGAGGAGGAGGAGCCCCAGCAGCAGCAGCATGAGGGTTATGAGGCCGGTACAGCTGATTACTATCGGCACATGAGCAGGGGGGACTGGCAGGCTCACCAGGGGACCTGGACGGGCCAGGTTGATACTTGGAGGACCAGGGTGGACGAGAGGTTCGACTGGATGTATGATCACATGGTTCGTCAGATGCAGCATCTATCTACACGTGATCAGTTGGACCCACATCTGCAGATTGACCCTTTCCCGGGTCGTGAGCAGGATTACCCACCATATGGGTACTACGGGCACCTCCCTCCAGACTACGACTATCGCCAAGGTCCCCACCACCCAGTGATGATGTGATTTGATGTTTTGATATTTGAACAATTTGATATTTGGTTGTATGTGTTGAAACAATATGGTCTGTAATAATTTAGGGAAGGCATCTGTTTGCCTTAAAACATTTGTTACATTGATTTTATTTATCGCATGCTAGCCTCATTTGATTGTTTATTTATTTGCTTTGTGTGTTTATTTGTTTGTTTGTTTGTTTTTATTTGTTTCCGTATGTGTGTTTAATTTTTATTAGTATTGATTCATGTTCAAAACTAATTTGTGAAAATGCTTTATTTTGTTTTTAACTTCGTCTTAACTACATATAAAGGTATTTTGCAAAAGTTAAGTGTAAGGGAAATCTAAATCGGTTTATTAGAACACAAATTAACATGAATCGTAATAATAATAAATTAACATACATATTAGTGTGTGTTTGAGTCAAATGCTTGTATCGAGTCATAATGATGTTTTGCAGGATTTCCAGGAAGTAAGGTAAAGGTTTTTCCAGAAATTTTCCGGAAACTTAAAATGAAAATTTTTGTCAGGTCATTTCTGACGGCGTCAGATTTAATTTTCAGAAATTTTTGAAAGTTTTGTTTTTAAAAAGTTTTTATTAAAATCTCCAACTTATAATCTCCAGGAATCTGCAAAATTATCATTCCACAAGCATTATATCCTTATATATAGATTTTATCCCGCCGATGTTATGCAGGTTTTCGTGTTTGTTTTCTCAGGTTTAACAGGTTATTTTGGACAAGGAAATGTTTTTGAATCAAGCTTATGGCGATGCATTAGTCATGGAGCTTCAACATTACCTTGGAGGAAGATTTAACCGTGTAATTTCATTATCCACCGAGCGAATCAGGGGAGTATTTGATTTCATTCTTTTACTTTTTACTTTTACATCTTGTTATTTGAACATTGGGGACAATGTTCATCTTAAGTGTAAGGGGAGGGTAAAAGTACGATTTTAGAGAATACAATTGCGCTTGATTTTTGTTTGTTTAATAGTAGATGTGTAATAAAACTGAGAGAAATACTTGTTAAGGTAATTTTGGTGCCAAATTTAAAATTTTTTTACAACATATAGGAGTGAAACTTTGATCTTAATGAGCGTCTCACGGATAGGAGTTATATGACTAGCACAAAAACCGTACCACTAAAAAATTTTCCACCCCCAAATATGTGAGGTTCACCCCTAGAATTGGTAGGCAAAGCATTTATGCTATGATGTGTGTACCGGTAGCACTTAGATTCTAGAACTTGCGTTAGGACCATTCCGAGGCCACAAGTGAGACTACATTCGTGTAGTTAGATTTACTACATGATAAGAGGCATTAGGATTAACCCATTGTTTTACACCTGTGTTTTTGTTATAATTACTTTGGCTACATTGGTCAAGTAATTCTCCCACACCCTTTGCGTTGTACTCATTTTTAGTACACGATACCCCTAGTACACCCCTCAGAGCCTATCTTTTCGTTTCGACCTTTAAGCATTTTACTTAAAGGAAGAATTTGTTACACCCCACTTAAATGTACACCCAAATCGCCTTAGCCTACCTTGTATGCACTCATTTTTAGTGCATTATTGTTACAACATTTGTTTAAACCCAAGTTAATTATCTAATTGATTACATGGTTGCTAAGTCGAGTCATATCCTTGTACATATTGTTTTGGGACGATTGGGACTCATGGGTAAAGTACTAGTGTAATGGAGTAATGGGGAAGAACATCATTTATTACCCCCATATGTGCTAAATATTTTAAAAGTACTCCAAGTTTTTCAATTATCTTAATTCGAGTCATTAGAACAGTTAATTGTAAAGTTATGTAAAAGTTCAAGTGTAAGGGGAATGCAATGCCCCTATGATGTATTATTTTGGATGGTAGGGCAAAAGTGTATGTCAAAAAAAAAAAAAAAAAAAAAAAAAAAAAAAAAAAAAAAAAGTAGTAGAAAAAAAAACATACGGACTACCATCCCGTTTCATTTTATGTTTCATTTTATGTTTTTGTTATTTTGTTTCTAGCTTAAGATTGAGTCGAGTCTTGGCTTAGCAACATTGTATAGTACATGTAATTGATCAAGATCTTTAACTCGCCACCAGTAAAATATCCTTTATCCAACAAAACCGTGTTTTCCTTTTCCCTACACCTAACGTTACAACCCATTTAAAAGCCCTCTTTGATAGTTTATCTTAGGTGCTTACGCCTAGTGGAGGAGGTTTTCGATCCTTTCCCAAGCCTATGGTAATCTATTTGCTATGACAGGTAGTGAGAGATATTATCCGTTTTCATTTATGAGATTTATTTTGATGACACTTGAGAGATGTGAGTATCTAAACACTACTTGTGAGGTGCTAGTTTGTAATCTCCGTGCTTATTATGATTGAAGTGGAACGATTATTTGTTGTAATTACTTTTATGTTTGCCTTAAATGACCCCTAACCTGTATTTTGATTAGAATAAAAGCGCATTTGCTTGAGGACAAGCAAACCTCAAGTGTAAGGGTATTTGATGAAGCGAAAAGTGTACCGCTTTTAAGGGGTCATTTAAGCCCTAAATCGTATTTATTTGATCAAATATTGCCCTAAATCGTTTCTTTTGTCATTTTAGGTACTTTTGAGGAGAAATCTGGAAAAGGAGGCATTTTGGATGTTTTTGGAGCATAAAAGTGAAGAAAACGACAAAGTCTCAAAAATCGGCTAAAAGTTACCTTTGACGGCGTCAGATTTTACTCTGGACGGCGTCATGGCTTGGCAAGAAAAGGTGGACGTGAAATTTACTCATGATAAGCCAGTGAAAATTGCATGTAAATTCTGACGGCGTCACGCTTTAACCTGATCAAGGGCGTCACGGCTTAATTCAAAGAGGGACGGCGTCACGTTCAAGAGCTGACGGCGTCAAGCCTTGATAAGCCAGAACGGATTTTTGGAGAGCTAAAGAGGGACGGCGTCAAGAAGGTCATCCGGGAACCCTAAAAGCGGCGAGGTGACGGCGTCACACTCCATAAGGTGACGCCGTCAGATCCAAAAGTCTATGTATAGTTTTCTAATTTTTTGTCAAGAGAGAGAGCTTAGTGTGGAATTTTTGGGAGAAAACCCTAAGACGATTTTAGCATCTTTTTCAAGGCTTTTTGCCTTGAGATCTTCCATGTTACATTGAAAGATAAGTTATCAATTAATCATTCAATATGTCTATGTGTTGTTTGATTTTATCTTGTTCTTGTCTTTTGTTTAATATGTTAGGCTAGATTTATCTTGTGTTTGCTTAGATCTAATGAAACCTAGCTATTGATTATTGATTATTAGTGTGTTATTAGTTGTATTGGATGATTGTTTATCTATGTTAGGCTTAAGAAAACTGGCTAACTTCCTATTCGGTAACTTGCTTGAACGTCTTAAGAAACATGAACCAAATGTGTACTAAAGGTTTTTATGGTTGTATTTAATGCACAAGCGAATTCTAGTGATCCCATGTTAGGAGCTTCCTAGCCGGCTCGACATAGGAGTGAAGTAGGAGCTTGTAGAGTTGGGGAAGTACGTACGCCACCCCACGATTGGTATTAAGGAATACACCCGTCATCCACGCGACTAATACACACTAATCAACCGGTAAAAGATAGTTAGGGAGTAAGGAAATCTAAGTAAACACATTTCTCTACACATAAGTTTCTCACCAACATTTTATTTTCAGTTATTTATTTTATTTGCATTTGTAGTTATTTGGGTTAGTTGACTAGCAACTAATTCCGCCCACTCCTTCAAACCCGAGATTTTACTTGCTTTCATAAAATTATAAAAACACAAAAAAGAATCTTCCTCAACCCTTAGACCTATTAGAGTAGTTTTTCATACCTAACGAACACTATTCCCTGTGGAGAACGATCAATCCCCCGTACTTACCACTACACTATACTACATCGGTCAGGTACACTGCCTGGTGGGGTTGTAAGCCTCTTGAGATCCCTCGAGAGGTAAAACCTGTTGTAAGGTCGCAAAACCACGCATCATAAAGGAACCCATTTCTATAACAGACAAATGGAGAAAATTATGAAATGATATGGAGTTCGTCATCGTTTTGCTACCGCTTATCACCCACAGACCAGTGGTCAAGTCGAAAACACCAACAGAGCCTTAAAGAGGATACTTGAAAAAACGGTCAAAGATAATCCCGCCGTTTGGTCGAGAAAACTCGATGATGCTCTGTGGGCATTTCGTACGGATTACAAAACTCCAATTGATACAACACCATACAGACTTTTGTATGGGAAAACATGTCATTTTCTTTTCGAAATCGAACATCGAGCCTACTGGGCACTCATAAACTGTAACCCTGATCTCAAAATAGTTGGAGCGAAGAGATTTTTGCAATTGCATGAACTCGATGAACTAAGACTCTAAGCTTACGAGAACTCAAGGCTTTACAAAGCCAGAACCAAAGCTTATCATGACAGAAAGCTTAGAATTCGGAAATAATTCAAAGCTGCAGACAAAGTTCTGCTTTTCAATATGAAATAAAAGTTTAAAGCTCCTACGCTAAAACCGAAATGTTTCGGACCATATATAGTGAAACATGGATTTCCATCTGGATATGTTGAATTATAGGACAAACAAGGTGGAAGTTTCATTGTTAATGGTCACCGAATTAAATTGTACTATGATAAGGAGCAAATGAACAAGATTTATATCAAAGAAATTCCGCCTGAATCAGAACATCAATCTATCACATTTCTGACACCTTTTCCAACTGACTACAAGGAAATGCTCAATTTATCTATGATGTTCTTCCTCAACCTTAGGAAAGAGTGAAGTTGGAAGACATAGATGAAACTGGAGAAGAAATAGTGATAGGAAACGTGGTGTATGTTCCAAAATTTACAAAGAAGAGACCAAAAATTGCACCAACGTAGACTAAAGGAAGTTTGAGTCAGGCTGATGACTCGTTAATAAAAGAAGCGCTTCTCGGGAGGCAACCCGTGTATTTGTCATTTTTACCTCTTAATTTATTTTTCAAAGTGATTACATCCCAGAGTTTCTCTAATCCCTTAGTTGAGCTTAACTGTGGGGGTGTACCACTGACTTTTGAATAAAACGTAGAAATATTTCGTGTGTTTGTTCTGTTTGTTTTAAGATTACTGCAGGTAATGATTACAAAGCTTGGACGCCTGGGTCAAAGAATCATAAGATGCACGAAAAATATGGTTTACTCTCTTATTTCCCTATTTTCATTCCTTGATGTTCGTTTATCACATTGAGGACAATGCTTAACTTAAGTGTGGGGGGTGAATAGGAAAATAAGGATAGAATGTAAATTTTGAGCTAAATTTTAAATTTTGTTTGCCCTTGTGATCTAGTTATTTGTCATCTTTAGGATAATGTATTAGAATAACTAGATCTATCCACTGGTAAAACCTGTAATTTTTGAAAATTTGAGATGTGTCCCGATTAATATTGCAATCCATTCTGGGATCGATAACATTAGCTAGCACATATTATAGCCAGTCCACCTAAATTGTGAGGAATTAAGCCGTTGTGTTTTTAGCATACATCTTTTATGCTTTGATTCTTTTCTTCTCAAAAGTAAAATGTATTAAGAAAAAGTAAGCCAAAAAGGGAAAGTACAAGAAATAAAATAGCACAAAGGGAAACAAAATCAGAAGGATACATCCCAACTGATCCAATTTGGCTCCAAAAAACAAATGGCAATGGACAATACCTATGCTCAGAGAATAAACCTATCAAAACTGAAACCTATACTAGGGGAAACTACATACTCTGAATACATCAAACACCACACTGAAATCAATCAATACAGGTTGAAACATCACCATATGTAGCTCCCACCTAGAAAGCAAATAACTATTCTCAACTAATTAATATCCAAAGCCAAGTAAAGCCTATTAATCAACTAATCCAAATCATATCAAAGAGATCCACATATCATCCGAACTTCTTGTGCAGTCTTGATGCAGAATGAAAACCAGATAAGCAATCACCCATCCATTCTGTCTCATTAAAAAACCTTTCCAAACAAAACCATGAGGGAAAAATTTTGAGCAAGGAAAAAGAGTACAGAGGTTAGTATTATAGTTCACATAGATAGTCAGGTAAATGAAGATCTCCTGACCATGATATTCTCTCAAACAAATATGTAAATACCAGTTATAGAGACTGTCATCACCAAGTAACCCCAACAAAACCATCTTCACAAACCAAATACCAACAAAAACCCTGCAACTCTTAAACCTACATCTCCTACTGGACATACATCCTCTAGTTCTAATAAACTCATCAAAACCCATAAAAACCCTATTGCCTTCCCAAAAACCAGTACTAATCCAACTTCTCCTACTAATCTTAAACCTGTTAATCCAAATACCATTACTACATCCCCCTTTGCAAATACTCCACCCAATACAAATAATAAACCAACTGACTTTTTGGGAGTCATCATAAAAGATCTTAAAAACTTTGTTGCAATCCCAAAACCCAGTGTTGGTAAGATATCTCCTATTAGAGCACAACTGCTTTAGGCTATTGTTCCTAATAGTCCTAAAACTAGTAGGATAAAACAGCTTAAGTATCTTCATCATCAACATCCATATTATAAGATAACAAATCATCCAACATGCATTTATACATTTGGATTCTATCAATAGGGAAATTCCAAACCTCAGCAGCCTTGATGACATCAGGAGTAACCTTGAGCTTCAAACCCATGACTCTAAACCTGACAACTTCATTAATAACTTTGAACAGCTCATCTTCAGTTCTACTATGACCACCAAATAGTCTAATAATTCTTTCTTGCCAAATAAAATAAACAGAAGCACCCCAAACCAATCTCTGAATAACACTCCAAATAGTTTCTTGGCAGGAATATTCACAATACCAGAAATAACTTGAGCCCATGTGTTGGAAATATTATCAAGCCAGGTTTTAGTTTTTAACCTTTCCCACAACCTTCTAGTAAACATGCAACTATAGAAGAGATGGCTGTGAGAATCCTTACATTGCTTGCAAAAAGGGCAAACCATGTCTTGAATGTTCAACCATCTAGATATTCTATCCTGGGTCTTGAGTCTACCATTGACAGCCATCCAAAGGATGAATGAGTGTGTAGGCACACATTGGGAAAACCAAATATGGTCATACTAGATAACTTTGGGACAACTGGCCTTCATAACCTTCCGAGCTTCTTTCACACATAAATCCTTCTCCTTACCTTTCTTGTTGACCCAGATAACCTTCTCTTCCACATTCTCAACCAGTTTAGGCACTTGAACATCAATAATCTCCACAAATCTGTCATTCCAGCTATTAGGCCAATTTCACTCACCATCACAAATTAAACCAGCAGTCTTAGCCCGCATATCATCGTTATTATGCACAAGGGAGGAATAATTAATCAAGTTACAAAGAGGGCCTCTACCATTCCACCTATCAAACTAGAACAAACATTTTTGCCCATTGCCAATCTTATATAGAACAAAGTTCCTAACTTTATCCTTAAGGCCAAGGATTTGTCTCCCACTCCAAGATGTATCCTGATTAGGCTTTGCAACCCAAACACTGTCACCCTTAAGCCACTGAGTCTTAACCCACTTGACCTAAATGGACTTTTTATCAGTAACCACATTCCAAAGATGTTTGGCCATCAAAGCTTCATTCTAAACATGCAAAGGCTTTAGCCCAAGACCACTTTCTCTCTTTTGTAAACATACATCCTTCAATGCCACACTATATTTGTTAGGAATATGAATAATCAGCTGAAGACTCGGTCACCCCGAGTATTTATTAGCACATCATAGCTCGTAGGATTATCTGTAATATTATTAGTAGATTAGTTATTATTAGTATTGTGGAGTGGGTCGGGTCTTTACCCACTGTCAGCTCGCTCCACTGCTCGCTAGGGGCACAATATGTTAGAACTATAAATACCCCTTCCCACTCTTGGGAAGGGTTGGACCTCATTCTCATTTTAATCTGGTACGCATAACTTTCTCTCTCTAAGGTTCCCAACCTCTTTCTCTCTCTAAAACTCTTGCTATTCGATCCATAGATTTAATCCCAAACGTGTGTTATTTGTTAGTGAATATCCTACAATTGGTATAAAGAGCCATAGTTAGGTCCATGTGTGTTAGGATTCACGGATTTGATTAGTTTTTCGGGTGTTTTTGGTTCGAATAGATAAGTGACAAATATTCTATTTTGTGCTTTGTTTAGTAGTTAGAAATTGTTAAATCTTGTACTTTCTAGCTTAGGGATTGCATAGAAGTAGTGTTTGGTGTTTGGAATCGTTGTTTCAAGCTTCGTGTGGTGATTTTTGGCTGCATCGTGTGTCCTTGTTAAGGTGTTCATCGTTGTTGTTTGTCTCTCGGAGACAAGTTCAAAGGTGCGGTTTGTGTTACCTCGAAGGAGCGGTTTGTCTTATTACCGGATTTGGCAAATAACGACAAAACGCTTAGAAAGCGACGGATTTGGCGGATTGTGTTGTCTGTGCGGTTTGTCTGTGCGGTTTGTGTTGTGCGGTTTGTCTGTGCGGTTTGTCTGTGCGGCTTGTGTTGTGTGCGGGCTTGTGTGGTTGTGTGGTTTGTCTGTGCGGCTTGTGTTGTGCGGTTTGTCTGTGCGGCTTGTCTGTGCGGCTTGTGTTGTGCGGTTTGTCTGTGCTGTTTGTGGTGTGCGGTTTGTCTGTGCGGTTTGTCGTTGCGGTTTGTGTCCTCAAGGTTGCTATTTGCCCGTTGCGGTTTGTGTCTTTTGATTTTAGAAATTCCCGCGAAAGATTCGATTTCTCGGTTAAATCACAAGATCTGTAAAATCCCGTATTTACTATGGCTACCACATCAAGCACATCATCAGAAGATATTCAAGCAGCAGGATCTGACACTCGTCCACCTATGCTAGATAGGACGGATTATGAGTCTTGTTCACAACGGATAAGACTTTACTGCTTGGGAAAAGAAAATGGAGTTAACATTCTCAAGTCAATTGACGAAGGACCATATCAGATGGGTACCACTAGAGATGCTGTTACAACTGGTGAAGATGGGACTGTAACTTTGGGAATCGACAGACCTAGAAACTACAATGATCTTAATGAAGAAGAAAAGAAGAGGTATGATGCTGACATTAGAGCTTCAAACATTGTCATTCAAGGTCTGCCAAAGGATGTATACAAGCTCATCAATTTCAACACTGAAGCTAAAGCTGTGTGGGACAACGTTAAAATGTTGTTGGCAGGGTCAGAACTCACAAAGGAAGATCGTGAGTCACAGCTGTATGATGAGTTCGAGCATTTCAAAATGAACTCAGGAGAGAATATCACAGACTACTATGTGAGATTTCATAAGTTGGTGAATGATATGAGGATGATCAGAATGACTATGCCCAACATCCAACTAAACTCAAAGTTTGTGAACAACATGACTCCTGAATGGGACAGATTTGTTACTGCTGTCAAACTCAACAAAGGTTTAAGGGATACCAACTATGAGCAGCTATATGCCTACCTGCAACAACATGAGAAGCATGCTGCCTACGATCGGGTGCTGAGAGAAAAGTTAAATCCTTCAACTCCAAATGATCCACTGGCTTTTATGACAAATGTTCTACCAACAACCCAATCATCATCCAACCCAAGCTATCATCAACTTCACTCACCAGTACTTGCTATGAGTTCTCAACTTGACTCAGGCTACTCTCAGACCGACAAAATGATTGACAACCTCACCAATCAAGTATCACTACTGGTTCAACAGTTTAAAACATCACTCCCTCAGACCAACAATCAGTTAAGGAATTCATCCAACCCACGCAATCTAGCAATGGTGGAGGATGGGAAAATTGTGGTTCAGAATGTGCAAGGGAGAGCTGGACGAACGTGGTCGAGGTTGTGCAGAATAGAGCCGGAATGCCAATCAGGCAAGGAAATATCAATTTATAATTGTGGGGGGCTAGGACATATTGCCAGAAACTGCAATCAACCTAAACGTCCTCAGAACTCAGATTACTTCAAAGACAAGATGCTGTTAATGCAAGCTCAAGAGAATGGAGCTGTATTGGATGAGGAAGAGTTATTGTTCTTGGCTGGTGATGGGGGAAATACGTTTGATGAAGATGTGGATGAGCAACCAGTTCAGGATCTAGCTCTTAACGACCCCAACATCTTCAAAGCGGATGATTGTGATGCATTTGACTCAGATGTAGATGATGAACCTACTGCTCAAACCATCTTCATGGCCAACTTGTCTTCCTTGGCTTCATCACCTCGACAAGCTGGTTCCTCAAGTGCATCTGTGATATCTGAGGTACTAAAAATTTATGACACATATGATATAGTTGATGGACAAAAGAATCCCAAAGAAGTACAACAGGCAGATGTTTCTGATTCAAATAATGTTGACATGGAAAATAGCAATATTATTTCATATGAACAATATTTGAATCACAACAACTCGCCTGATGTACCAAATGGTGAATCTTCTGTAAATAATAATGCTTGTGTTATAAGTAATGTGTGTGCCTTAGATAATGCGTGTTACATAGATAATGCATGTGAGTGCCATGAGTACAACTTGCCTATCCGTGATGATAACTTGATCACTAGACTAAACATCTATAAAGAACAAGTGGCTATGTACGAACGGCGTGATAAGTTTGAGCTTAATGAACGTGAGCAGAAATTAGAAGGTCAAATGAGTACACTTATTAAAGAGTCTAGAGTAAGAGAAGAAACATTAAAACAAGAGTTGAATTCTTTGAAAAATCAGCTAGAACAGTCTGTCAAACAGAAACAGGAAGTACAAAAGTGTATGACTACACTTAAGCTAGAATTCAAAGAAAAAGAAAAGGAACTCTTAAATGATTTTTCTACACTCAAAACCCTAAAGAATAAGCTTGAGGATAAGTTGTACACACAAGACCAAACCAGACAGACTGCCCAAATGATGTATAAGCACAGAAAGTTAAGTGACAAGCATAGTGAAAGCAATGTAGGTAAATCTAAATTAGCTATTCATGAGATTGCTAAGATAGCCCAACCTGCATTAAATGATTCTAATGTGATGTTTATGCCTAATCATGACCCGCCTGAGCATATCTACACTAAAGAGGAGGATGAGATAAGTGAGAGAACAAGGGAAAGAATGAATGAGAAAATGAGGGATCCCGAGTGCATAGCCAGACGAATAATAATCAAACCCCATGACTATAGTGAGGAAAATCGTTTGACTGTGTTTGCTCCTCAAAAGAAGTTAACACCTGAACAGATATTCTGGAAACAAGATAATGAAAAACTTAAGGAAGAAAAACTTAAGGCCAACGCCCCTCTCATTAGAAAAGTTGCGTCCATAACTGTGTATCCTCCCAATACACCTAGGAATTTGGTGCCTTTGTCTCTTCCCACTGAATGCAAAACCTTTATTAGCTTATATGTGCTTTGGCAACTGTTTGCTGATTTCGATAAAACATGTAAGAAGAGAATCACACCAACCGGCATTACTGAAGGGGAAAGGTGTTTTGAACATGCAAAAAGGTGTTACTTAACTGAGGTCATGCCATTCTTTAAACTACTCAAAGAACATTTTGAAGGGCTGCAAACTGCCCTCAACACAGAAATAAAAGAAATGAAAGTAGTGTTTAAAGATATGGAAAATGAGGTGAATGAATATGCAATAGAACTTAAGAGTCGTGAGATTGAAAGAAAAAACATACTCATCACTAATGACAACTTGATTGCTAAATGTATTGCACAAGATGTATTTTACACTGCTACTGATTCTGCATTGTCTGCTTGTCAATTTTATGAGTATGCTATTGCATTAAATGTCACCCAGAATCGTGTTATTGAGCTTGAGGGGGA
This sequence comes from Artemisia tridentata subsp. tridentata, assembly GCA_021014915.2. NCBI lineage: Eukaryota > Viridiplantae > Streptophyta > Magnoliopsida > Asterales > Asteraceae > Artemisia > Artemisia tridentata. Next base: position 117,940,564 of record CP139504.1, read on the forward strand.
GAATTTAAAATTGCTTGAAAAAATTCAAAATGATGACCATGATAATATGGTTAAACGTTTTTCAAAACTAGAAGTTGATTATCTAAATTTGCAAATGAAACATCAACATTTAAATGAAAAACTCAAAATATCAAATGACAAGACATCCTTGGATGCTCCTGAATTTGATACTTATTTTGAATTAAGCAAATGAGATGAGAAAATTCAAGCTCACACGAACACGATTCGACTGCTGAGGGCCCAAATTGCCCAATTGAAATCCAACAAGTGTGATGAGTATGGCACCAATAAACCTTCGTCTTCAGATTCTCAGAATTTTCAATATCAAAACACCATAAATAAGTTACATCACGAAAATGAAGTGTTATCGAGAAGAAAATTCTAAGGTCAAACAACATTTCAAAGAGTTATATGATTCTATTAAAGTTACAAGAAGCAATCACAATGATCAAATAACCTCTTTGACAAATGAAATTGAGAATCTTAAGGCTCAGGTGAAAGGTAAAATGTCATGCACCACTTGTAATTGTGATGCACCAAAGGCTACTGCTAGCAAAAAGTATGATGTTGATGTTGGGCGTATTCCATTTAACCTTAGAAATAATAGCTTTGCCCATCATACATATCTCGATTATCTTAGAAAGGGCCTTGACACACTTCGTGAGGTAGTTGAAGAGGATAGAACTGAAAAGCCACTTGATAGGGCAGTTGTTTATGCCTGCAAACTCACGAAAAGGATTAAGGAAAACTTAGAATATGCCATAGGCTCAGTCCCTAAGTTTAACAGCCATAGAGATAGATTTGCTGCATCATCATCCACTGTTAAGAACAAACATGTAGCCTTTGATTTACCATGTACAACATCAGAACCCAGCACATCAAAATCAGGAAAACATGTGTTAGTGAAACAAACTAATGTTCCCATCGTTACTTCTACAGGAGTGAAAAGTGACACCCAAGCTTGCGGGTCAAAGCCTAAAGGCAATACAAGGAATGATAGGACTACGCCAGCTAAGAGTGATCACAAGAAGAGTGTAGAAGCCCAACCTTGGAACAATAAGTTTGCAAAGACTAGATTGAATCGTGTTGATTCTAGTATTAAAAGTACTGTAATTAATTCGAATTCTAATTTGGTCTGTAAAACATGTGACAAATGCTTATTTTCTGCTAATCATGATGAATGTGTTGTGTCATTTCTGATGCCTCATGCACCTCCCCATGTTAAGTATGTTAGAAAAACTGAAAGAAGTAAGAAAGTTTGGAAGGCAACAGGAAAAACTTTTGAAAATGTTGGGTATCAATGGAGACCCACTGGAAAGAAATTTGCTTTAGCAAATAAACATCCGTTACCTAAGGTGAATAAACATAAGAATGTAAAAGTTAAGGAATGGAGACCAACAGGTCGAATTTTGCCCTTAGGAACACAATGCCTTCATCATAAGTCATCTGCTGAACCTAGGGTAGATTCCACTATAGTAACCTCAGTGATTGATACTTCTGTGGCTCCTGAATTTGTGTGTGCTAACCAAACGGACCCCAACTACACGTGGGGATCCACATCTTTCAGTTATCCATCGTTGTCTGTTTTCAAATGCAGGTCGTACAAATCGTCCTTTGGTATTTGGACTCAGGCTGCTCTAAACATATGACTGGGGATCGCTCACGGCTCAAGAACTTCGTGAAAAAGTTTATCGGGACAGTTAGATTCGGGAACGACCACTTTGGTGCGATTATGGGTTATGGAGATTATGTGTTCGGTGACAGTGTAATCTCAAGGGTATATTATGTGGAAGGATTAGGGCACAATCTGTTTTCTGTGGGTCAATTTTGTGATTCAGATCTGGAAGTGGCTTTCAGAAAACATACATGTTTCGTCAGAGAATTGGATGGTATAGATCTCCTCAAGGGCAGTCGAGGCACCAATCTATACACCATATCGATTGAAGAAATGTTGAAGTCCTCTCCCATATGCTTGCTTTCTAAAGCCTCTAAAACAAAATCATGGCTGTGGCATCGTCGTTTGAACCACTTGAACTTCGGTACCATAAATAATCTTTCCCGTAAAGATCTTGTTAGAGGGATGCCCAGACTAAAATATGAGAAAGATCATCTCTGCTCTGCATGTCAACTGGGCAAAAGCAAGAAACAAACCCACAAGCCTAAAACCATGAACACCAACTTGGAAGTTCTTCATACCCTCCACATGGACTTGTGCGGTCCAATGAGAATTCAAACCATAAATGGAAAGAAATATGTTCTGGTGATAGTAGATGATTATTCCCGGTTCACATGGGTAAAGTTTTTGAGAACCAAGGATGAAACTCCAGAGGTTATCATTAAACTGATAAAACAGCTGCAAGTAAGGCTCGATAAAACTGTCAGAATCATCCGCACTGATAATGGTACTGAGTTTGTTAACCAACAACTCCGTAATTTCTATGAAAGTATTGGCATCACGCATCAGAAAAGTATCCCTCGCACTCCTCAACAGAACGGTGTTGTCGAACGAAGGAACCTACTCTGGTGGAAGCTGCAAGAACCATGCTTATATTTTCAAAGGCACCGATGTTTCTCTGGGCAGAGGCTATTGCAACAGCATGTTTCACCCAAAACCGATCTCTAATTCATCCTGTTCATGAAAAGACTCCCTACGAGTTAATTCATAACAAGAAACCAGATCTTTCCTTTCTCCGTGTGTTTGGCGCACTTTGCTATCCGACTAATGATAGTCAAGACTTGGGAAAGTTAAGAGCTAAAGCAGACGTAGGTATTTTTGTTGGATATGCACCAGACAGTAAAGGGTATAGAATCTATAATAAGAGAACCCGTAAAATCATGGAAACCATTCATGTCACGTTCGATGAGCTGAGTGAGCAACCTGCTTCAGGACAAATTAGTTCTGGACCCGATCTTAAACTTTTGACACCTGGACCCATTAGTTCAGGACTTGTACAGAATTCCACGCCTGCGGATTCTTTTGTACCACCTACATGTGAGGAGTTGAAGAAGTTATTTGATCCTATGTTTGATGAATACTTTGAGCCAACGAATGGAACCATCCCAAGTGCACCAGCTGTACTTCCTATGGCTGAGGCTCAAGCCCCGCAAGGCACAGAAGGCCCAACAGCTTCAGTATCAGTCAGTCTCAATGCTCCAGCTGCCAGTCAATCGCCTTCATCATCAAATACTCAATCCTCTCCAGTACTACAAGAATCTGCAGATAACCATTCTTTGGAAGTTAATCCTTTTGCTCCTGTTGATGAGGTTCCTTTTGAAAACATATTTGCTCCTGAACATTCATCAGACACATCCTCTCTTGAAGAACACAGCACTGCTACATCAGTTCAAAACCCTCAACCTCACGACCATCTCAGAAAATGGACCAGCGATCATCCAATCGACAACATCATAGGCAATCCCTCACGTCCAGTATCCACACGTAATCAATTAGCCACTGATGCACTATGGTGCTTCTTCAATTCCGTGCTGTCCAAAGTCGAACCTAAAGATGCCAAAGAAGCAATGACAAAAGATTGCTGGTTCGAGGCTATGCAGGATGAAATTCATGAATTTGATCGACTTGAAGTATGGGAATTAGTGCCTCCTCCAGAGCTTGCAATGATCATAGCTTTAAAGTGGATCTTCAAAGTGAAACTTGATGAGCATGGTGATGTGTTAAAGAACAAGGCACGGCTAGTTGCAAAAGGATTCAGACAAGAAGAGGGAATTGATTTTGAAGAATCGTTTGCTCTGGTTGCTAGAATTGAAGCCATAAGAATCTTCCTTGCAAATGCTGCTAGTCGGAATATGATAGTCTACCAGATGGATGTCAAAACGGCCTTCTTGAATGGTGACTTAAAGGAAGAAGTTTATGTAAGCCAACCCGAAGGATTCGTGGATGCTGAACATCCTACTCATGTTTACCACTTGAAGAAGGCTCTTTATGGGTTGAAGCAGGCGCCAAGGGCATGGTACGATACATTATCCAAGTTCCTTCTAGTGAACGGGTTCTCCAAGGGTGTTGTTGATCCCACACTATTCACCAGGAAATCAAGAAAACATCTACTACTTGTTCAGATTTATGTAGATGATATCATCTTTGCTTCAACAGATCCTAGTGAATGTGATAGATTTTCAAAGGAGATGAATTCCAAGTTCCAAATGTCCATGATGGGACAAATGTCATTCTTCTTAAGATTACAAGTTTCTCAAAGTCCCGGAGGCATATTCATTAATCAATCCAAATACGCCAATGAGATCTTGAAAAAGTTTGGATTTGATTCAAGTGAGACTGTTGACACTCCCATGGTTGATAGAACAAAGCTGGATGAAGATCCTTCAGGAATTCCAGTGGATAAATGTTGGGATTCTAGATTTGATGAGACAAAATAAATAGAAGAATGAAACAAAAGGGTTTAAAATGACAAAGGAAGAATTCTTCAATTAATGAAGAATGAAACACAAGGGACTTGCTTGATAAAGAAGTTTTTATTTATTAGTCCTTCATAGTATTTTGTAAACCCTAAATCCCTATTATATAATGAGATCAAGGGTACATAGGTTTTATATGTGTCTTCCATAATGTAGTCAAAAGGTGTGTATGTGTGTAACCTAGGCGTGTAGGTTTGTAAACGCCTAAGGTTTGTAAAGTTGGTTCGTATCCTTCAAGGTCTGAGGTGTCTTAGATCCCTGTTACAGTTAGGTAACACGTTATATTCTGATCAAATATAATTGGAAGTGATTGTGGAGAAAAACTTTGTGTCAATAATAATTGATTTGTTCTTATTCCGCTGCATGATTATTCATTGTTATTGTTGAACCCTAAGGCTCAAAACGATCCAAGAAACTATTATTAGCACGTCATTAGTTTCTACAATTGGTATCAGAGATTGGGGAGCTCGTTACCTAGGGATTCACAAAGTTTATTTGACGAAAGAAGAGCAGATTTGAAGATGTTCTACTTATCGGTTTTATTAATTGGCGACAAAGGTATAAATTGATGATTCGTTGTTTTGTTTGTCGTATAATTAATTGAAAGTGGAGCAATCTATTCAATCTCGTACTGATCAAATTATTAAAGGGTCGATGTATTAGGCTTAATTGATTACCTCGTACCCATTAAATTGTGTCTGTTGCAAGTTTTAATTGGTCAAATGCAACCAAGTGGAGCTGATGCAAATCTAATTGATTGAGTTTTGAAGTTGTCGTCTTTTGCAATTAAGTAGGTCGGTGAATTAATTGCCTCATACGCACGTGAATTCTTTGTCGTTTGGCACATATGAATTACTTCAATATGATTGGTCAAAATCTTTATAGCAGTAATTTTATTGATAGTCAGTTATGGAATTTATTTGTCACTTACTGATTTGCTAAATGGGATTGGAGCCGGTGTTGATTACATATCATGTGGGGTCAGTATGCTTGCTTAAGAAGACTGCTGCTACATAATTTTATCCTGCTGCTACGCTTATTATTATTCTGCTGCTCGATATTTTATTCTACTGCTACGATACACTCTGCTGCTAGTTCTAATTTATTCTGCTGCTAGCTTTGAGTTTCTACTGCTGCACATTATATACTGCTGCTAGTTGCATGATTTACGAGCAGTGAGGGGAAGTAAGTATGGTTTTTGGTTTTCACACACACAGGGGAAGTTCACACATACAAGAGAGTTATTGGATTTAATATACATACATCACTCGAGGGGAAGTTTCTATTGATTACATTCTCTATTTGTTGATAACAAAAAGGGGAATAAATATTGTGATGGCATGGCATGGTTTAAGGGGAAGACAAGGAAGACAAATTTGTTTCATTCAAGGAGATGATTACATCTCAACTTCTACTACTTCGTCTAGGGAAGTTTGTACACGACTTTGTTTGTTTTGTCATCATCAAATAGGGGAAGATTGTTGGGATTCTAGATTTGATGAGACAAAATAAATAGAAGAATGAAACAAAAGGGTATAAAATGACAAAGGAAGAATTCTTCAATTAATGAAGAATGAAACACAAGGGACTTGCTTGATAAAGAAGTTTTTATTTATTAGTCCTTCGTAGTATTTTGTAAACCTTAAATCTCTATTATATAAAGAGATCAAGGGTACATAGGTTTTATATGTGTCTTCCATAATGTAGTCAAAAGGTGTGTGTGTGTGTGTGTAACCTAGGCGTGTAGGTTTGTAAACGCCTAGGGTTTGTAAAGTTGATTCGTATCCTTCAAGGTCTGAGGTGTCTAAGATCCCTATTACAGTTAGGTAACACGTTATATTCTGATCAAATATAATTGGAGGTGATTGTGGAGAAAAACTTTGTGTCAATAACAATTGATTTGTTCTTATTCCGCTGCATGATTATTCATTGTTATTTTTGGGATTCTAATCTCCAGTTTCCTTTGAGCCCTATCTTTATTGGTTTTGATGGGTACGACTTGCCCATCAGCACCAGTCTTAGGTAGAGTATCACCAGTTTGTATGATTTCCCACATTGTGTAATCACACATCTTCATGTACTGTTCTATCCTCATCTTCCAGAGTTCATATTCTCCAACTTTGAGCATTAGAACCTTGGATGCCGTAACCATATGATGAGATTCAGACTCCATTGCTTTTGATGATGAACATATCTGAACTTTACTAAATTCTTCTCGGTATCAGTTTCTAGATCACAAGCTCTGATACCACTTGTTGATCCCAGTTGAGCTTAACGATCTTGTTAATTACTTTAGATATAAACCTAAAGCAATAGGTATAGAAACTGCTTATGAACGATCTATTAATTACTATGCGGAAGTTAGTAATTAATCTTAAGAAGAATAATAATAACACACAAATATTTCTCTCAACCTTCACCTCAATATATTGATATACGGTTACTCAAAAGTAACAGGGTTACAACGAACTTTGAAGTGATTACAAGACAATATGTATGCTAGGACAATCGACTTCTAACCCTAACCCTAGATCCTCCTTTTATACACATAAGGAGTCCTAGTCGGTTACAAAACTTTCTATACAAGAATAATATCTAATCGTATCTTTACCATAAACAAACTATACATATCCAATAAGTAGCAGAATCAAACTCTAGCAGCAGGTTCATCTTGAGCTAGCAGCAGTTTGACACTTAGCTTATTTCAGCATTCTTCGAATATCACCAGCAGCAGAATGAATATACTAGCAGCAGGATGATTATGCCTAGCAGCAGAATCATACTTAGTATATTTTCATTTGAACCATGAGCAGCAGAATAAAAACTCTTAGCAGCAGAATCTTCAATATAGCAGCAGTATCATTTAAACCCAACAAATTCGATTTACACTTAATTTCTACAACATCAAAAGTGAACTCGGTATTCTATCACTTGTATAAGTGTGACGAATACTTCGATAAGGATTATATATACTAGTTTGTATAAATTAGTTAGATCGTTTATATAAATTGCTAATTTATATAAATTGCATTATTATATAAATTGCATTATTCTATATAAAATTGAAATTTTGCCATAATTTGTATAAATTTTGGTTTAAATTAAGATTTCTATAGAAATTGCCGATTTATCTAAATTGTAATTTACATAACTTTGTCGAATGTGTTAACTTTTGATCTTGTCTAAATTATAGTCTAGTCAAATTTAGTAAAAGTAAAAAGTAAGTAACTCCCAATACCGTCTTCCACGGATTATGGGTCCCAATACCGTCGAAGACGGTGTATGGGGGAGGTTGAGACATAGACAGCCTTACCCCTACCTAAGGTAGAGAGGCTGCTTCTGGTTCTACCAAAGATAGAAAAGGACCCCTGGCCTTTTGTAGGGAGTGAGGATCGAACCCTTGACCTCTCGGTTGAGAGGAAAGGGGTTTTCCAACTGATCCAACCCTACTTGTTAGTCTAGTCAAATTTAGTAACTTTATTTAATTTGCTACGTTGATCTAAGTTGTCATAGTTTATCTAAATTGCAAGTAAACGATCTTCACCAAAGGACCAAGACTTCACAACAACAACAGAGTTTAACCTTCAACAACAACAACAACTCCTATTTCATTGCAACGATCCTGGATACACTTTATCATACAACATCAACAATGACTACTCAACAAGATATTCATGCAGCCGGTGCAGAAAACCATCCTCCCATGCTTGAAAAAGGAGGATACCTTCAATGGACGAGTCGTATGCTTCGCTATATCAAAACCAAACCTGAAGGACAAGGCAAACTCCTTCTCAACTCCATCCAGAATGGACCATTCAAGCCTCGTCAGATTCAAGACCCTGGAAATCCAAATGATACACCTCCTACTTGTTACACCCCGTACCCGTTAGACCAAAAAATTAAAACTTTTTACTCAAAAACACTTGACTTTTTAGGACATTCAGTCACTCTTTAGACGACCAACAAAAATCTAAAAACATTTAGCCCTTAAGACTAATTTTAAATAAAACTATACTCAATTACCTTCAAAACGATAGGTGGCACGACCCGTAACGACTTACGGATAAAAAGATATGATTTTTCAAAATTTACCAAAATCTGTCCAAATCAAACCGAAATTTGGTGTCCCAAACCGAAATTTGGGGATTTTGGTCCCAAATCGAAATTTCATGTCCCAAACCAAAATTTCACCCCAAACTCACTCAAAGTAATTAACATCTCATACTAGATCGATTACATAATCAATCAACCCGTTTGCTACCCAAAATGGGTAGAAATACACTTAACCCAAACACCCATTTAACTACATAACCCCTTTTATACATCTTTTGACCCATTTCTCGAAAAGACAACTTCTATGACCCGATGATTAACGAAACTTTCCAGATTTCATTAGTATGTCAATGGGCTCATTCCCATATAAAAACATTTACCATTTGACTTCCCGAAAGGGTACTTACAAAATAGACGGGTTATGCAAATAACCCGTTTGACCCATTTTCACTACAAACAACCCATACGACTTCCATTTTACACCAAACTTGACTAACTTCATTTATTTAACATATCAAACACGTTCCAACAACACTTGACCCGTTTACACATCAAAATGGGTACATTTACCCTTCTGTCAAACACCCCCCTTAAACATTGACTATAAACCATTTAACACACTTGGACACACCGTTGACCACCCAAACTTTACCAAAAGCATTAGATTAACATAACAAACATGTTCCAAGGGCACTTGACCCGTTTACAACCCAAAATGGGTATGTTTACGCTTAAACCAAACGCCCCTTAAACTTTATACATAAACACATAAACTACACTTTGACTCATAGTTAGACTCCCAAACTTAACGACGACCTCGACACACATTATACAAACCAAAAGAAAGACTCTCGAGGGTACAACCTTGTCTCGAGCTCGGTATTCTACCTAGCTCCTACTACTTATTATCTTCCGAATTCACTTCCAAATTCTTATGCTATAATCCATGAAACTTCCTTCCGTCGCGCATAAGCCTACAAAACATTGACAACTAAAAGAATAAGCTTACGCTTAGTAAGTAACCCAACATAAAACATATATCATACACATACTTTCACATAAGCATCATAACCATCATAAAGGCTTCTAATCTATAACATCCAAACCATATCCCACATATTCTCATATCATAACCATTCTCAATCACAACAACCGTAACCAACTACATACCTTAAATAGTCCAAATCCAACAAGCTACATACCCTTAGCCATAAACCACTAGCCATCCATACTTAGCTTATAACCATTCTAAGTCCAACTCCTATATTCTTACAAAACCACAATACATACATGATAAATACACATATAATACAAGTTTTAGGGAGAGTTACTTGCCTCATTTCCAAGCTAATCTATCATATCATTATTTCACCACCATCATCATCATCCTCACTAGCCATCATCATCTTCTTCATTACTTCCTAACCATAACCATCATTACAACTTATTATCACAACATATCATAATCAAGGGTTATAAAACCCATTTAACTTACCCATCATCTTTTATATGTCATCACATGATCATCCCACGATCATGTGATCAAAACCCACTTAATTAATAAACCCTCACCTCAATAATCATCATTAACTACTAGATCATAATACTTACTTGGAGTGGATTATGCTAGGGAAGACTATAAGCATTGTATCTCCATCATCTTCTTCCTTAATCATCAAGACTTGGTTTTCCCTCCTCTTTTGCTCTCCAACACCGACACACTCACTCGCATCTCCTGGAAAATGCTAGAATCCTCCAACTCAAGATATTTACTTGTACAAGTTTGGCCTAATGGCAAGAATGGCTCCTCAAGTCTCATTCCATCTATTTTTGGTCACAACTAACTTATAACACATTTAATCTATTACAACTCTAGCCCCTTAGGTCCATTTCCTATCTATTTGTGGCACATAATACTTTCCATCACTTTGTAATACATATTTTGACTATCACTTGACTATCGGGTTTGACTTCCACGTAACTTTGTTGACCAACCAATCACATTAGGTCCTTATCCATTTTCATCCAGGGTGGGGTCCCAACACCTGAGAAACGGGTGTTAAATTCTATCCCCCTTATTTAGATTTCGTCCCCGAAATCTTTCGTCTATTTCTAACCAAGACTTAGTCTCATAACCCATCTCATTCCTAGCACCTTAATTCCTAGTTTATTTAGTGCAACAATCTAAGTGATCCTGCAACTCTAGGCATAACATAACATATCATACATCCTTAATCCTTATCTCCTCCCAATTACTTTATACCCTACAACTCTTGCTTAGATTTTACAAGACATACTTATTACCACTAGTCATCATTCTAATCCGCTCTATTACCGTTACATCATCGTCTCACTTGCTTTATCCTTCACTCTCATTCTTGACTATTTGATACTTAAGAAACTCATACTATTTGACTTTGCATAATTACACTCGACTAATACGTTCACATTCTATTATTTCCATCCATCATATTTCGCACCACACCGCAAAGCACATTATATCATCATTTCAATTCTTCCATCCCATCAAAATTTCTCCTAAGTCTCAACTAAAAGTCATGGTCACATTCTAACCCTCCTATCTTAGTCTTTATAATTTCTAACCAATTCTAAACTTCCGCTTCCTACTTCTCTAACCCTACTCGTGCCGCGTCGGCAACACATAAGCCCACTCATTTATAATTCCTCATTTACATGGAGAGGCGTCCCAATCGAGGTAAATAAAGAAATATAAACTCATGGTTATGTACTCCCGACATAACACTACTACTCCTATTTCCCAATCTAACTTTTATTATTTTATTTTCATTTTACATTTCACTCGTTATTTAAACTCTTCCATTTTCTAGCTTGGATCCACTTTACTTTAACATTTTACCCGAAAGGACTTTCACACAAGCCAAGAATGTAGGCAATCTTTGCTGGTGAAGGCAAAACGTTTTATCCCGAAGGATCTTTAACACATCCCGAAGGATTCTTTATCATTTATTGACTTGGTCATCCCGAAGGATACCACCTTTAACATTCATCCCGACGGATCATTAACATTCACACTTCATCGCTTTCACATTATAGCATTGGATCCAAGCTATTAACATTTTAACACATACACCCCTTACCCTATCCATTTTATTTAGTGAGCGCAAGCTCATAGTGCATATGAACTTGCTCATTATAAATACACACTTTTATGTGTTTTACCATCCTACATTCTTAATCCGCGTAAGTTATTTTCACATCTTTACTTTACATCTTGCATTCTTAGCCTTCATTAATCATCTTCACATTCTTACATTTCAATTTAGTCTACTCAACTCATTTACATCTAGACTTTGCACATATTGCCAACCGTAACTCATGCATTAATTAGAGTAATTACCGCTAATCGCCTTAGCCGTAATATGATAATTTCAGGACAACGCCTTTATCTCATACACACTCCTATCATTCTTTCTTGCGACTTTAATCCACCTCATTTTTATTTTCGTATCTTATCTCTCTTCTATTAGTCTCACTCGCTTCCTTTACATGTAGACCTTACATAGGTCGTCAACTGTATCACATTCATTCATTATTAATAATTACAGCTAATCGCCTTAGCCGTAATATAATTATTTCATGGCAATACCCTAACCTCATACATGCCCATCTCATTATAGCTATTAGTACTTAAGAAATTCGCTCTATTTCATCATTTACTCAATCCCTATGCCCTTTTCTCATTTTGTAACTTTACTAAGTTCATCACGGACTCGTTATGTATATATTTATATCATTTCTTCACCACACTATGCTATAACACTCATTCAACATTACCACACGTTCATAATTATGCTCCTAATACTTTGACTTTCCACTAACCCATCTCTAATACCTCATTAGTCCCTTTCACACCTTACCATTATTATCTTCCTATAGTACGCAAGCACATAACTAAATCTTGAGTCTATACTATGCAAAACTATCATTCACTTACGTAGCATACATATACATAACATGTATTTCGTCTCATAATCTAAACAATCCATAACCCATTTCTAACTCATTACTTCTATACTCAACTACATCCACATCACGTAATAATTACCGACACAACCCGAGGTGCACGGTAATCCTATCACTCACACATCAAGTCATATATCACATAAAACACATCCATAAGTCCTTATTCTACTCATATAGCAATCACATAATTCATTTCAAAACTCAACATTCATATCCTATAACTTACATAATATTTACCCGCATTTCTTAAACTTAAACTTAACGCGTCTACGAGTGGTTTAAGTCTAGGCAATCCTAAAGAAAACCTAATTCACTTAAACCTAGCTCTGATACCAAGTTGTTACACCCCGTACCCGTTAGACCAAAAATGTAAAACTTTTTACACAAAATACTTGACTTTTAAGGACATCCGGTCACTCTTTTGATGATTGACAAAAATCTATAAAAATTTAGCCTTTAAGACTAATTTTATATGAAACTAGACTCAATTACCTTCAAAACAATAAGTAACACGACCCGTAACGACTTACGGATCAAAAGATATGATTTTTCAAAGTTTACGAAAACCTGTCCAAATCAAACCGAAATTTCATGTCCCAAACCGAAATTTCACCCAAACTCACTCAAAGCAATTAATGTCTCATACTAGATCGATTACATAATCAATCAACCCGTTTGCTACCCAAAATGGGTAGAAATACACTTAACCCAAACACCCATTTAACTACATAACCCCTTTTATACATCTTTTGACCCATTTCTCGAAAAGACAACTTCTATGACCCGATGATTAACGAAACTTTCCAGATTTCATTAGTATGTCAATGGGCTCATTCCCATATAAAAACATTTACCATTTGACTTCCCGAAAGGGTACTTACAAAATAGACGGGTTATGCAAATAACCCGTTTGACCCATTTTCACTACAAACAACCCATACGACTTCCATTTTACACCAAACTTGACTAACTTCATTTATTTAACATATCAAACACGTTCCAACAACACTTGACCCGTTTACACATCAAAATGGGTACATTTACCCTTTTGCCAAACATCCCCCTTAAACATTGACTATAAACCATTTAACACACTTGGACACACCGTTGACCACCTAAACTTTACCAAAAGCATTAGATTAACATAACAAACATGTTCCAAGGGCACTTGACCCGTTTACAACCCAAAATGGGTATGTTTACGCTTAAACCAAACGCCCCTTAAACTTTATACATAAACACATAAACTACACTTTGACTCATAGTTAGACTCCCAAACTTTACGACAACCTCGACACACATTATATAAACCAAAAGAAAGACTCTCGGAGGTACAACCTTGTCTCGAGCTCGGTATTCTACCTAGCTCCTACTACTTATTATCTTCCGAATTCACTTCCAAATTCTTATGCTATAATCCATGAAACTTCCTTCCGTCGCGCATAAGCCTACAAAACATTGACAACTAAAAGAATAAGCTGACGCTTAGTAAGTAACCCAACATAAAACATATATCATACACATACTTTCACATAAGCATCATAACCATCATAAAGGCTTCTAATCTACAACATCCAAACCATATCCCACATATTCTCATATCATAACCATTATCAATCACAACAACCGTGACCAACTACATACCTTAAATAGTTCAAATCCAACAAGCTACATACCCTTAGCCACAAACCACTAGCCATCCATACTTAGCTTATAACCATTCTAAGTCCAACTCCTATATTCTTACACAACCACAATACATACATGATAAATACACATATAATACAAGTTTTAGAGAGAGTTACTTACCTCATATCCACGCTAATCTATCATATCATTATTTCACCACCATCATCAACATCCTCACTAGCCATCATCATCTACTTCATTACTTCCTAACCATAACCATCATCAAAACTTATTATCACAACATATCATAATCAAGGGTTATAAAACCCATTTAACTTACCCGTCATCTTTTCTATGTCATCACATGATCATCCCATGATCATGTGATCAAAACCCACTTAATCCATAAACCCTCACCTCAATAATCATCATTAACTACTAGATTATAATACTTACTTGGAGTGGATTATGCTAGGGAAGACTATAAGCATTGTATCTCCATCATCTTCTTCCTTAATCATCAAGACTTGGTTTTCCCTCCTCTTTTGCTCTCCAACACTGACACACTCATTCACATCTCCTGGAAAATGCTAGAATCCTCCAACTCAAGATATTTACTTGTACAAGTTTGGCCTAATGGCAAGAATGGCCCCTCAAGTCTCATTCCTTCTATTTTGGTCACAACTAACTTATAACACATTTAATCTATTACAACTCTAGCCCTTTAGGTCCATTTCCTATCTATTTGTGGCACATAATACTTTCCATCACTTTATAACACATATTTTGACTATCACTTGACTATCGGGTTTGACTTCCACGTAACTTTGTTGACCAACCAATCACATTAGGTCTTTATCCATTTTCATCCAGGGTGGGGTCCAAACACCTAGGAAACGGGTGTTACAATTCTATCCCCCTTATTTAGATTTCGTCCCCGAAATCTTTCGTCTATTTCTAACCAAGACTTAGTCTCATAACCCATCTCATTCCTAGCACCTTAATTCCTAGTTTATTTAGTGCAACAATCTAAGTGATCCTGCAACTCTAGGCATAACATAACATATCATACATCCTTAATCCTTATCACTTCCCAATTACTTTATACCCTACAACTCTTGCTTAGATTTTACAAGACATACTTATTACCACTAGTCATCTTTTTAATCCGCTCTATTACCGTTACATCACCGTCTCACTTGCTTTATCCTTCACTCTCATTCTTGACTATTTGATACTTAAGAAACTCATACTATTTGACTTTGCATAATTACACTCGACTAATACGTTCACATTCTATTATTTCCATCCATCATATTTCGCACCACGCCGCAAAGCACATTATATCATCATTACAATTCTTCCATCCCATCAAAATTTCTCCTAAGTCTCAACTAAAAGTCATGGTCACATTCTAACCCTCCTATCTTAGTCTTTATAATTTCTAACCAATTCTAAACTTCCGCTTCCAACTTCTCTAACCCTACTCGTGCCGCGTCGGCAACACATAAGCCCACTCATTTATAATTCCTCATTTACATGGAGAGGCGTCCCAATCGATGTAAATAAAGAAATATAAACTCATGGTTATGTACTCCCGACATAACACTACTACTCCTATTTCCCAATCTAACTTTTATTATTTTATTTTCATTTTACATTTCACTCGTTATTTAAACTCTTCCATTTTCTAGCTTGGATCCACTTTACTTTAACATTTTCCCTGAAAGGACTTTCACACATGCCAAGAATGTAGGCAATATTTCCCGGTGAAGGCAATACGTTTTATCCCGAAGGATCTTTAACACATCCCGAAGGATTCTTTATCATTCATTGACTTGGTCATCCCGAAGGATACCACCTTTAACATTCATCCCGAAGGATCATTAACATTCACACTTCATCACTTTCACATTATAGCATTGGATCCAAGCTATTAACATTTTAACACACACACCCCTTATCCTATACATTTTATTTAGTGAGCGCAAGCTCATAGTGCATATGAACTTGCTCATTATAAATACACACTTCTATGTGTTTTACCATCCTACATTCTTAATCCGCGTAAGTTATTTTCACATCTTTACTTTACCTCTTGCATTCTTAGCCTTCATTAATCATCTTCACATTCTTACATTTCATTTTAGTCTACTCAACTCATTTACATCTAGACTTTGCACATATTGCCAACCGTAACTCATGCATTAATTAGAGTAATTACCGCTAATCGCCTTAGCCGTAATATGATAATTTCAGGACAACGCCTTTATCTCATACACACTCCTATCATTCTTTCTTGCGACTTTAATCCACCTCATTTTTATTTTCGTATCTTATCTCTCTTCTATTAGTCTCACTCGCTTCCTTTACATGTAGACCTTACATAGGTCGTCAACTGTATCACATTCATTCATTATTAATAATTACAGCTAATCGCCTTAGCCGTAATATAATTATTTCATGGCAATACCCTAACCTCATACATGCCCATCTCATTATAGCTATTAGTACTTAAGAAATTCGCTCTATTTCATCATTTACTCAATCCCTATGCCCTTTTCTCATTTTGTAACTTTACTAAGTTCATCACGGACTCGTTATGTATATATTTATATCATTTCTTCACCACACTATGCTATAACACTCATTCAACATTACCACACGTTCATAATTATGCTCCTAATACTTTGACTTTCCACTAACCCATCTCTAATACCTCATTAGTCCCTTTCACACCTTACCATTATTATCTTCCTATAGTACGCAAGCACATAACTAAATCTTGAGTCTATACTATGCAAAACTATCATTCACTTACGTAGCATACATATACTTAACATGTATTTCGTCTCATAATCTAAACAATCCATAACCCATTTCTAACTCATTACTTCTATATTCAACTACATCCACATCACGTAATAATTACCGACACAACCTGAGGTGCATGGTAATCCTATCACTCACACATCAAGTCATATATCACACAAAACACATCCATAAGTCCTTATCATTCTACTCATATAGCAATCACATAATTCATTTCAAAACTCAACATTCACATCCTATAACTTACATAATATTTGCCCGCATTTCTTAAACTTAAACTTAACGCGTCTACGAGTGGTTTAAGTCTAGGCAATCCTAAAGAAAACCTAATTCACTTAAACCTGGCTCTGATACCAAGTTGTTACACCCCGTACCCGTTAGACCAAAAATTTAATACTTTTTACGCAAAAACACTTGACTTTTAAGGACATCCGGTCACTCTTTTGACGAATGACAAAAATCTATAAACATTTAGCCCTTAAGACTAATTTTGAATGAAACTAGACTCAATAACCTTCAAAACGATAGGTAGCACGACCCGTAACGACTTACGGATCAAAAGATATGATTTTTCAAAGTTTACCAAAATCTGTCCAAATCAAACCGAAATTTGGAACCGAAATTTGGGGATTTTGGTCCCAAACCGAAATTTCATGGTCCCAAACCGAAATTTCACCCCAAACTCACTCAAAGCAATTAACATCTCATACAAGATCGATTACATATTCAATCAACCCGTTTGCTACCCAAAATGGGTAGAAATACACTTAACCCAAACACCCATTTAACTACATAACCCCTTTTATACATCTTTTGACCCATTTCTCGAAAAGACAACTTCTATGACCCGATGATTAACGAAACTTTCCAGATTTCATTAGTACGCTCTTTCCCATATAAAAACATTTACCATTTGACTTCCCGAAAGGGTACTTACAAAATAGACGGGTTATGCAAATAACCCGTTTGACCCATTTTCACTACAAACAACTCATACGACTTCCATTTTACACCAAACTTGACTAACTTAATTTATTTAACATATCAAACACGTTCCAACAACACTTGACCCGTTTACACATCAAAATGGGTACATTTACCCTTCTGCCAAACACCCCCCTTAAACATTGACCATAAACCATTTAACACACTTGGACACACCGTTGACCACCCAAACTTTACCAAAAGCATTAGATTAACATAACAAACATGTTCCAAGAGAACTTGACCCGTTTACAGCCCAAAATGGATATGTTTACGCTTAAACGAAACGCCCCTTAAACTTTATACATAAACACATAAACTACACTTTGACTCATAGTTAGACTCCCAAACTTTACGACGACCTCGACACACATTATACAAACCAAAAGAAAGACTCTTGGGGGTACAACCTTGTCTCGAGCTCGGTATTCTACCTAGCTCCTACTACTTATTATCTTCCGAATTCACTTCCAAATTCTTATGCTATAATCCATGAAACTTCCTTCCGTCGCGCATAAGCCTACAAAACGTTGACAACTAAAAGAATAAGCTGACGCTTAGTAAGTAACCCAACATAAAACATATATCATACACATACTTTCACATAAGCATCATAACCATCATTAAGGCTTCTAATCTACAACATCCAAACCATATCCCACATATTCTCATATCATAACCATTATCAATCACAACAACCGTAACCAACTACATACCTTAAATAGTCCAAATCCAACAAGCTACATACCCTTAGCCACAAACCACTAGCCATCCATACTTAGCTTATAACCATTCTAAGTCCAACTCCTATATTCTTACACAACCACAATACATACATGATAAATACACATATAATACAAGTTTTAGGGAGAGTTACTTGCCTCATATCCAAGCTAATCTATCATATCATTATTTCACCACCATCATCATCATCCTCACTAGCCATCATCATCTTCTTCATTACTTCCTAACCATAACCATCATCAAAACTTATTATCACAACATATCATAATCAAGGGTTATAAAACCCATTTAACTTGCCCATCATCTTTTCTATGTCATCACATGATCATCCCATGATCATGTGATCAAAACCCACTTAATCCATAAACCCTCACCTCAATAATCTTCATTAACTACTAGATTATAATACTTACTTGGAGTGGATTATGCTAGGGAAGACTATAAGCATTGTATCTCCATCATCTTCTTCCTTAATCATCAAGACTTAGTTTTCCCTCCTCTTTTGCTCTCCAACACCGACACACTCACTCACATCTCCTGGAAAATGCTAGAATCCTCCAACTCAAGATATTTACTTGTACAAGTTTGGCCTAATGGCAAGAATGGCCCCTCAAGTCTCATTCCTTCTATTTTGGTCACAACTAACTTATAACACATTTAATCTATTACAACTCTAACCCTTTAGGTCCATTTCCTATGTATTTGTGGCACATAATACTTTCCATCACTTTATAACACATATTTTAACTATCACTTGACTATCGGGTTTGACTTCCACGTAACTTTGTTGACCAACCAATCACATTAGGTCTTTATGAATTTTCATCAAGGGTGGGGTCCAAACACCTAGGAAACGGGTGTTACACTACTCTACCATTCCTTCGTACACAAAGACAAGAAGATTACACAGCAGATGATTAGGAGCAAATTGAAGCTGATGACTTGGCAATGCACTTAATTCAACTTGGTTTACCACGAGAAATCTTTGCTGCTATTGACAGTTGTGAAACGGCTTATGATATGTGGGAACGAGTTAGAAAGCTTTGTCAAGGCACAGAAATTGGACAACAAGATATTGGAAACAAGCTTCTAACTGAATGGGAGAAGTTCACATCCACTCTAGCTGAACCAATTGAATCTTACTACACCAGGTTTTACACCTTAATGAATGAGCTCATCAGAAACAAGTTGACACCAAAAACAATTGTTCAAAACATCAAGTTCATCAACAACTTGCCAGAAGAATGGGGGAGGTATGTCACAATTGTTAAGCAAACAAAGAACCTTCATGAGGTGAACTATGATCAGCTATATGATTTTCTAAAGCAAAACCAGGCAGAGGCGAATGAAGTCAGGAAAGAGAAGTTAGCCAAGCAACATGATCCTCTTGCATTGATTGCTCAATCACCAACACCTGCAACAGTGAATACACAACCATCATCATCTTCCACTCTGAACTACATGCAACAACAATTCATTCCACAAACGGCTGTCTTACCACAACAACAATTCTACCCACAACAACAACAAGTCATCCCACAACAACAATACCCACAATACCAAGAACCAGATTTCACTGACAATGATGATAGTGCTGCTTTGTCTCAAGCATTTACACTTCTAACAAAGGTATTCCAAGGACGCTATTCCACACCAACTAACAACAACCAACGAATTTCATCGAATGCTCGCAACAGGCAGATTGCACAGCCGAGTTTCAACATGGGTCATCAAGGAAAAATGGTTGGAGTTTATGGGAATCAGCAAGGATATGCTACAAGGTTTCAGATGGGTAATCAAGGGCAGTATGCAGGAAATCAGATGGGTCAGTATGCAGGGAAACAGATGGGTCAAGTTGTTGGAAATCAAAGGGGTCAAAATGTTACGAATCAGAATATTTGTAATCAGTTTGGGAATGTTGCTCCAGTTGCTGGGAATGCTAGAAATGTGAATCAAGGGAATTTGGTAAAGTGTTTCAACTGTCAGGGAGTCGGTCACATGGCAATGAACTATCCCACTAAGCGAAAGAAGAAAGATCTTGAGTATCTCAAGAAAGCAGTGCTTTTGGCTCAGAAGGAAAACGACAGGGTTTCAGTTGAATGCTGAGGAGAATGATTTCATGGCATTGATGGATGATATGGAAGACCTTGAGGATATTGATGCCAACTGAATTTTCATGGCAAATCTTCAGGAGGCTAAGTATGACATGGATTCTGAATCACCTCTTGCTTATGATGTCAATGGAGTATCTAAAGTACCAACATATGCTACATGTCACAATAATGAAATATTTGATATGTCACCTCAGAATGAACAGCATCCTGCGACTCCTGCACCCACTTACGATACATATATGGACACGCCAAGTTGTAGCAATATTAATTTGGCAACTCCAGATATGGATCCTAATGGAGGCTTCGAGTCACAGCATACTGAGAATGATGAGGAAACACGTGCGTTATTTGAATCATTATTGAATAACTGTAGTATTGAAATTGAAAAGGTCAAAAAGGTCAATCGCGATGTTAAGGCCGCGACAGTCAGAATTAGAAGATGGTTACAAAAACTCCATTTCAAGAGAAAAACAACTGCAAATTAAGTATGACACCCTTGATGTTTACTTAAACAAGAAAATAAGATCCTTAAACACGGAAGTTTCTGATTTACAAAACCAACTTTCTAAACAAAAATCAACTTGTTCTGATCTTGAAAAAGAAAAGAAAGAGTTGAAAGCAAAGTTTTCAAAACGCGAAAATGAACTTCTTGATGAAATCATTGAGAAACAACAAACAATTAAGAAATTGGAAGATTTGCTTGTCAAAACGGGTCATTCTGCACAAACAATTCATATGATTATTAAAGACCCAAACCCGCTTTTGCACACTATGAAGAAAATGGCTATCGGTTGTGAAAACCCTTATACACTCAAGAAAGCCCAAAAAGAACATAATGTGTTATATAATGGTAATGTGCGATTTGATAAACATGATCCTCCCGAAGTTCGGGATTCTGATGAAACGATTGAGCTTGCCGAGGAGAGTAGAATCAAAATGAGCCAAATGAACCCAGAAATTAAACCAATTGATTATAATAAGCTTAACATACTTTCTGGGGTAAATTTTGTTAAACAACAACAACCAACAAAGGTTTTCAAAAGACCAGTTGTTTCAACAAAACCAAAAGTTGTTTCCAAAAATCTTGCAAATCTGGTATAAATGTCCTCTAGCAACCCTTTTAACACAAGTGAAGCTAGACGATATTTGGATGATCTAAACGATAAAGTAAAAACACTTCAAAGTATTGTTGACTCAAAAACAAATTTGCATCAGCAACTGGCATTCAAGTTTTCATAATGAAATGAAAAAGGTGTTTCAAACAGAAATTACTACTCCACTCTATAACATTAGTGCGAGAGTAATTCATGTTGAGAATGCATTTTTAAAAGAAACAGCCGATTTTGTCAAGGACCACCAATCCTTGGTAAAGGAAGCTAATGAAAACATTGAACGCATCAAAGTTTTGGAAACCCACAATGATACTCTCTTCAAGGCAGTTCTATCGACCGAAATTATGTCCATTTTTTACCAAACATATTCTGTGGAAGATGAAGAAAGGCTGAGAGCTGAGACTTCTAAAATTATGTTAAAATATGAAAATGAGCTTGCTAAGCTTGAAAAAGAAAATGTCACATATTTTAAACAACTTGATCGAAAAAAGGAAGAATGTAAGTATGACAAATTGTCATATGACCGCGCTTACAAAAATATGAAAGAACAAAATGATCTTTTGAAGACTCAGCTTGAAAGTCAAAATAGGAAGGGTGAGGAAACTAAGTTTGCAAAACCATCGACTTCGGCTAAACCAAAATGTCAATTTCTCAAATGGTTCCCAAAGTTGATATGACAAATGATTTGACAAAACCAGTCACTCCAACACCCTTGCCTAAGTAATGTGATAAATCAACAAGTGTTGATAAAAGGAAAGCAGTTGTCGAAACACCAAATGTGATAGCACCTGGGCTTTATAGGATTAGTACCACTACTGCGTCTACCTCTAAAACATATAGGGCGATAGACAAGAGCATTAAAGATAATCCAAAAGAGACTAGGAATGCTAATACAAATTCAAATGACAACAAGATAAATCCTAATGTGTGTGCCTTACCTTCTATAGGAATAGAAAGTACCTCTAAGAGTAGCAGACTAAAGCCTAGGAGCAATACAAGGAACAATAGAGTCTCACCTGCCTCTGAGAGTGAAATCAAGAATAAAACGGAAGAAGTAGAAGAACACCCTAGGAATTTATCGCTTTCTAATAAGAAACATATGCCATATGGATGTAATGTTAAGAGTACTGTTTCTAGTGCATGTAATGACTCTGTTTGTTTAATGTGCAAGAAATCGTTATCTGAAAATGCTTGTGATGATATTGTTTCTAATAATGTGAATTTCAATGATATGCCTGAACAGAAAGATGTTCCTCCAGGAACTAGTGCAAAGACTAGATTCGGTCAAAGACTAATTGCAAAATCTAGGACAACCACTAGTAGAATATTGCCTAGGAACTATCTTAAGTTGTGTGTATGGATACCAACGGGTAGAGAATTCACTTTAGTAAATGGTAAATTAAAGGCTCCAAAAGAACCAGTAAAAACCATCTATGAATGTGATTATTCTGTTACCCCTAACCCCATAGAACCAAATGATAAACGGTTTCCAAATGCACAATCTTCTGTTATTGGCAGGTTATCGAAATATGTCTTTGGATCATAGACTCGGGTTGCTCCAAGCACATGACCAGGAATCTGAAGCTGCTGATCAACTTTGTATGGAAGTTCATGGGAACTGTTCGGTTTGGAAATGATCATGTAGCAGCTATTCTGGGTTATGGAGATCTTCAGTTTCGAAACTTCTTAATCACTCGGGTTTACTATATCGAAGGGTTGGGACACAATCTGTTTTCAGTCAGACAGTTTTGCGATGCAGATTTAGAGGTTGCATTTAGGAGAAACACTTGCTTCGTTAGGAATTTGATTGGAGATGATTTCTTAACCGGAAACCGTGGCACTAATCTTTATGCTATCGACATCAACCAAATGGCCTCTTCATCACCAATTTGTCTCATGACAAGAGCTTGCGAAACTAAGTCCTAGTTGTGGCATAGACGATTATCCCACCTCAACTTCGACACCTTAACAAAACTTGCCAAAGACAACATCGTCAATGGTCTCCCTAAGTTCAAGTACACCAAAGATCACTTATGTCCATCCTGTGAGCAAGGCAAAAGCAAAAGGAAAACTTATAAACCCAAAACCGTACCCAGTTTGGTTGACAAGTTATATTTGTTGCATATGGACTTATGTGTCCCAATGAGAGTTGAAAGTATCAATGGGAAAAAGTATATTCATGTTATTTTCGATGGCTATTCAAGATATACATGGGTAAAATTTCTGAGATCAAAAGACGACGCACCAGGCATAATCATCGCCTTTCTGAAGCGAATCCAAGTCCTACTTCAAGCTCCAGTAAGGATTGTAACAACAGACAATGGCACGGAATTCACTAACCAGGAGTTAAGAACATATTTTGAAGATACTGGAATCACTCACCAGACATCAGTTGTTAGAACTCCACAGCAGAACGGGGTAGTTGAAAGAAGAAACAGAACTCTTGTGGAAGCTGCTCGCACGATGTTGATCTATTCTAGTGCACCATTATTCTTATGGGCTGATGCTGTTGCCACTGCTTGTTTCACTCAGAACCAATCCCTTATCCATCCAAGATTCAATAAAACCCCATATGAATTAGTGAACAACAGAAAACCCGACATCTCTTAGCTTCATGTATTTGGCGCTTTGTGCTATCCTACGAACGACAGAGAAGATATGGGGAAACTGAAAGCTAAGGGTGATACTGGAATCTTCATTGGTTATTCGGATAACTCGAGGGCATTCAGGGTGTATAACAGGAGAACGAAAAGGATTATGGAGACGATGAATGTGAAATTTGACGAGATTTCACAAATGGCTTCTGAGAGACTTGCTCTAGAACCCGCGCTTAACCCGATGGCTTCTAATCATACCAGATTAGGACCCGCACCAAACAGTCAAACTTCTGGACATATTAGTTCAGGACTAGTACCACAAGGAGCTCAGTCAACTAATATTGACAAACCAACAAATCAAGAACTGGAAAATTTCTTCGAGCATATGTATGATGAATACTATGGTGGAGCTTCGACAAATGCAACACAACAACGTTCCGCTGCACCCGCTCAAAATCATCAACCACCACCACCACCACCACCACAAGATGCATCTACAACATTCGAAGCTGACGCACCAACTCCCTCAACGTCATCAACATCTACTCCAGCAACTCCAGTAATTAAGATTGTGTTACCAAGAGTTGATGAGCAAAACCAAACCATACCAATTCAAGAATAACAACAACAAAAAAATGATGCTGTGTTAGAAGACGAACCATTCAAAAACCCGTTTGCAACGAAATCTGCTGAATCTTCTTCAATATTACATGAACCACCTAACACGCATTCATCAAATCCAAGGTACCCTTCAACGTTACAGTGGACTAAAGTGTTGAAGTATGCTCGTGTCATAATGACTAATTATATGGCTAGACATATGTGATCCTATGGGGTCACACACATATACACTGAGGTGCCACTTTATATATCGTGTTTATCATATTTACGATATATAAATAACCGTAAGTAACTAGGAACCGCCATTGGGCTTCTAATGACTAAGTAATGGACTTATTCTATTGGAATTGGAAACTAAATGGGAAGCCCATTTTGAGCCCACTAATGGCCGGCCTAAGGAGTGAAAAGGGGAGGAGATTAGGCTTTGATTTGGAAGATTATTATCCCATAATTTCCTCATAATTATCACAACTAATTACCAAACTAATCTCTCCCTCTCCTCTCTTCTATCTCACGACAAGAAACAAACACCCTCCTAGGGTTTTGATTTTCTTCATCTCTTCTTTGATTCTTGTTTATTCAAAGAAGACTAGAAGGGTTACGGTGGTTAAAGGACTAGCATCCATTGGCATACGGTGAAGCGTAGTGTGGACATATCATAGAGGTGGTCTTCTTTGGTCACTTATGGTTCTTATTCTAGTCGACACATAGTGCTTGGTGATGACTCCCGGATCACGCTACAAAGGTATAACTTATTTGTTTAATTCATTTGATTGATCATATGGCTATATGGAT
Organism: Artemisia tridentata subsp. tridentata; assembly: GCA_021014915.2. Taxonomy (NCBI): domain Eukaryota; kingdom Viridiplantae; phylum Streptophyta; class Magnoliopsida; order Asterales; family Asteraceae; genus Artemisia; species Artemisia tridentata. The sequence continues at coordinate 117,966,481 of CP139504.1, forward strand.
CCTTGTTGGTGACGTATTCCGCTGTGTTTATATAATTGATATGTTATTTTATATTTACATCACCTATAGTGGTATCACGAGCCATCATAAGATGTCATATGATCATCTAGTATGCATAAAAATGACTAAAAACGCATGTTTTTAATGGATATAAAACTGAAACTTCAAAATAGCCCCTAGGGCTAATATTTTCAGAATATGTTGACCCATTTAGGGTCTTAAGATCTGGACTTTTTCATCCCATGGTCATTTGTTATGCATACATCAATTGTTTACTTGTTCGGTACCCGTAAAATGGCCTAAAAACGTGTTTTTTTGATTGATTTATAACCCGATTTCAAATCAGCCCATGAGGTTTATTTTTCTGTGGTAAAATGATGTTAAGAAGGTCCTAATATTAGTGGGTTTTGAGTCTATGGCCATTTGTCACGCGTACCATTCGGGGTTTTAATTCTTGTTAATTAATTTCTTCGATTCGTTGGCTAACAATTTAATTCTTGTTATTTATTTTGTTATCCATGGCAAATACATGCATGTTTGTCCATGGAGTTAGCCAACACCTTGTCATGATCATAATTTTAATGTATTATTATGTGTATATGTAAAGCCGATGAAAACCTAGACCACTTATGCATTATGATGTTGTGATTGTTGGTTGTTTTGTTTGTTTTTGGGGTTTGCCATTGTTTCGGCACTTTTGTAATGTATTTCATTTTGGTTTTGCCATTGTTTGGGCATTTTTACAGTAGATAGAAAGTAGATTAGATGTACTTTACTTTTTATATCATGTAACCGAAAGCTTGGAAGCAAATGGCAAAAGAATGAAGTGTTTTGGACCAAAAATAGCTGCTGGACACCTGATGGGAAAACGCGATTTCCAGGAGATTGGTAAGGTATTTTTGGCTAAATTTTTTCGTGCAGGTTCAAAATACATGGGCCTATAACTCTCTAGTTTAGTCCGAAGCAAAAGGACCTCGCAAGACAGAAAAACTGGGCTGACAGAATCATGTTTTCAAGTGCATTATGGGCCTTTACTTGCCCATGATTGTCTTGGGGCAAGTAGGAGCCCTCCATGTGGTTGTGGTATATGTCCCTAGTTGACTCTTGGTTCTTGTGATGGCTCACAAGACCAAGCATAGGATTTTCATCGGTTGAGGCTTTGCATATTGTGGTTGTATGTTTGTTTGGTTGTTTTATGTATGTTGTGACTACATGCAAAACGAAAATTGTTTTCTTAAAACTTGAAACAAAACATAAACCATTTTTGAACTAAGTCCTATGATTTAGTTCAACTAAGTTTAAATATGATTTGAAACTTAAAATCATTGTTTTCTAAATAACACTTAAATAGTTAAGCTTGGTTATTTATTTATTTGTTGTATTGTCCAAACTTAAATATATTCCACTTAGGATTTATATTAGTCTTGAAAATGGACAACTTGACACACATAAATTAAAACAATGATTAGACTTAAGTTAAGAAAAGTTTTTAACTTGTGCTACGAAGAATGAATGCATGCTTCTTTCGTACACGTTTTTTATCCACATCAAAATATTTTACCCGTCAAAATTTAAGTCATGCCGTCCAATTTTGAGGACCCTTGCAATTACTTTTTGCCTATGCGTTGGACCTAGGTTGAATTGTAACCCAAGGTGACTATTCTCTATGCGTGAGACCTAGATATATTCTCATACGTTTTCAAATTGGATGACTTAATCGAGTTAAGCGGTTAGACCTTGACCCGAGGCAAAGATGGGACTAAACATGCCAGCTTGACACTAGTTGCTTGTTCACTAGTTCCATGAGTCCCATAAAGATCTAAGAGTTGCACATGTAATGCAATTGGTCGACGTTACCTACCTATTGAATTCACCATTGCTAGCAGATCAACTGATGTGATGGTGGAACCTCAATGAGGATCTTAGCCTTTTCGTAAAATTAATTGTTTTAATATGCTTAAACTTGGGTAGTTAATTTTAAAAAGGATTAATTATTGAAACTTACTAAAATTTGAACTTTGTTTGTTTTGTAGATGACAACTCCTAATCAAACCATGAACAACTCGTACATCAGATCATTTCTTGAAAGAGAGAAATTGAATGGTAACAACTTTTTGGACTGGTATAAAAACCTGAGGATCGTCCTCGAGGCTACACAAAAGTTTTACCATCTGGAACAACCTTTACCTGAAGCACCTGCTGCTACTGCTACTCTTGCTGTGCGTACCGCCTACTCGCGTAGGGTACAAGAGCAACAAGAAGTGGCTTGTCTCATGCTTGCAAGCATGATCCCTGAGCTCCAAATGGACTTAGAGGACCTTGCAGCATTTGACATGCTGGCAGAACTAAAAACCATGTTTGGACAACCAACTGAGCAACAACTATTTGACACTGTCAGAATGGTCCTAGCTATCAGGCATAGGAATATCCAAAAAAATAACAAGCCGAAGGCACATGGCAAGGGACAAAGTAAGGGCAAGGGTAAGCTTGCTTACGCCCCCAAACCAAAGATCCCCCCACCTGCCAAGAAGGAGCATCCGACAAAGGACTCTCCCTATCACCATTGTGGAGTGAAGGGGCACTAGAGGCGGAACTGTCCGTCCTACCTAGAAGGGTTGAAGAAGAACAAAGCTAGTGGAGCTAGCACATCAGGTATCTTCACTATAGAACTCTATCCTTTTCCTAACAAATCCTAGTTATATGATACTGGTTGTGGTACTCACATTTGTAATAATGTGCAGGGTCTTAGGGGAAGCAGAAAGTTGAAGCAAGGAGCTTTGAACCTGTACGTTGGTAATGGAAACCGTGCAGCTATCGAAGCGATAGGGAGCTTTGATCTCATCCTCCCTAATGGTTTAGTTATTGTTTTGAATAATTGCCATTTTGCACCTACTATTACTAGAGGTGTTGTTTCACTTTATCGTTTGAAGGTTGATGGTTTCATTCATACATTTACGGATTTTGGCATTTCAGTTTCTAAGGATAATGTTTTTTATTTTAATGCTATTCCTCGTGATGGTATTTTTGAAATTGATATGCGTGATTCTATTTCAAACGATAGTTCTATATATAATGTTAGCAATAAGAAATCTAAACGTAACTTAGATTCCACTTACCTATGGCATTGTCGTCTTTGCCACATAAACAAGAAACGCATTACGAAGCTGCAACGCGATGGGCTTTCAGAGTCAACCGACCATGAGTCATTTGATAAATGCATTTCTTGTATATCTGGTAAAATGGCACGAAAGCCCTTCTCCCATGTTGGATAAAGAGCTAAAGATCTACTTGGACTCATACATACTGATGTATGTGGCCCATTTAGAACAACGTCTAGGGAAGGAGCTAACTACTTCATTACTTTTACTGATGATTTCAGTAGATATGGTTATGTTTACTTGATTAAACATAAACATGAAGTCTTTGAAATGTTCAAAGTCTTTCAAAATGAAGTAGAAAATCAACTCGGCAAGACCATAAAGGCCCTCCGATCCGATCGAGGAGGTGAATATATGAGTCAAGAATTTTTAGATCATCTAAAAAGGTGTGGGATCGTCTCACAATTCACTCCTCCATATACACCACAACATAATGGTGTATCTGAAAGGAGAAATCGAACTTTGCTTGACATGGTTCGATCTATGATGAGTTTAACAACATTGCCAATGTCCTTTTGGGGTTATGCTCTAGAGTCTGCTGCACGCATTCTCAACATGGTTCCAACCAAGAAGGTAGACAAGACACCATACGAAATATGGCATGGGAAGGTCCCTAATTTGTCTTACTTGAAAGTCTGGGGTTGTGAGGCTCTCGTGAAACGAGACACACCTAACAAACTTGAGCCCAGAGCTATCAAGTGTATCTTTGTAGGATACCCAAAGGAAACGATGGGTTACTACTTCTACTACCCACCCGAGAACAAAATATTTGTTGCTCGGTATGCTGAGTTTCTTGAGAACAGTCTCATTTCACAAGAAGCAAGTGGGAGCAAAGTAGACCTTGATGAAATTCAAGAGGAAGATGCACAACCTTCTGGTAACACTAGTGAGCATCAAAATGAGATTGAACATGAAAATGTTGAACCTCATCAAGATGTTGCTCCCATTCGTAGATCCGCAAGGATACCTCAAGCACCTGAGCGATATGGTTTCTATGTCGATGCTGAGGAACATGAGTTAGGGGATCATGGTGAACCCGCTAACTATCGAGATGCATTATCGAGTCCTGAACACGATAAATGGATCGAAGTTATGAATGTGGAGATGCAATCCATGAAAGACAATGATGTCTGGGTCGAAGTTGACCTACCTCCTAACGCTAAAACCGTTGGGAGCAAGTGGCTCTTCTAAAAGAAGACCGACATGGATGGAAACGTACACACCTACAAAGCTCGTCTGGTAGCAAAAGGTTTCACTCAAACCTACGGAGTTGACTATAAAGAAACCTTCTCTCCTGTTGCAGACGTTAAAGCAATTAGGATTCTTATAGCCATAGCAGCGTACTATGACTATGAGATTTGGCAAATGGATGTCAAGACAGCTTTCTTGAACGGCCACCTGAACGAAGACGTTTATATGGTGCAACCCGAGGGCTTCGTGAATCCTAAACATCCAACTAAGGTATGCAAGCTTCAAAGATCCATTTATGGATTAAAGCAAGCATCGAGAAGTTGGAATAAGAGATTTGATGAGGAAATCAAGAAAATTGGTTTCACTCAAAATCTCGATGAGCCATGTGTATACATGAAAACTAGTGGAAGTATAGTCGTGTTCCTAGTCTTATATGTCGATGACATATTACTCATGGGAAACAGCATTCCAATGCTACAAGATGTAAAATCCTGGCTTGGAAGTTGCTTTGCCATGAAAGATCTAGGAGAAGCCGCGTACATACTTGGAGTCAAGATCTACCAGGATAGATCAAATCGATTAATCGGCTTGTGTCAAAGTTCATACATTGACAAAATCCTGAAGCGATTTAAGATGCAAGATTCCAAACGTGGAAGTCTTCCAATGCAACCAAATATAGAATTGAGCAAAGCTCAAGGACCCTCTACACCTGCTGAAGTGAAGAGGATGAAAGGGGTCCCTTATGCTTCGGCTGTGGGATCCATAATGTATGCCGTTAGGTGCACTAGACCTGATGTAGCGTTCTCTCATAACCTAACGAGTAGATTTCAACAGAATCCAGGTGAATGTCACTGGACGGCTGTTAAGAACATATTAAAGTATCTACGAAATACTAAAGATATGTTTCTTGTTTATGGTGGTGATGTCAAGCGTGAGCTCAGTGTCACTTGTTACACTGACGCAGGCTGGGAGACGGATCGTGATGACACCAAATCCCAAACGGGATATGTTTTCATCATGAACGGAGGTGCTGTTGACTGGAAGAGTGCCAAACAAAGCACTATCGCGATGTCCTCTACAGAAGCGGAATACATAGCTGCTTCTGAAGCTGCAATGGAGGCGATTTGGATACATAAATTCATTTCTGGGCTTGGCGTTGTCCCCAGCAATGAACGACTTATGGATATGTACTGTGACAATACAGGTGCCATTATCATAGCCAATGAACCAGGTGTTCAAAAGGGTGCCAAACATTTTCGTCAGAAAGTTCACTACATTCGAGAAGTTATCGAAAGTGGTGATATTCGTCTTCTCAAAGTTCACACAGATGACAACATAGCTGATCCTTTTACGAAACCAATGCCTTGCGCCAAACATGTCGAACATGCTAGGAGCATTGGACTTCGACCAGCTAGTAGTCTCATGTAGATCTATTTTTTAGTATTTGAATAATTGGAACTTTAAACAGTTTATATTTATAATGAATTGATGTACTGGTTATGATCGTTTTCATTCATATCAACTGTGTTCTATATTTGCATGTTTAATCCATGAATGATTTATTTATTCTAAAATTATCCATTGTCGGTTGACGATATGGGAGTATCATCAAATTAAGGCAAATGTGAGCGTGTTGGTGATTCATTTGCCAAACTCACATGTTGTTCATTGTGATGAACATTGGATTGACCCAACCTACAAGTGTTCACTACATGGATCGTCGTCAATAGTGAATCTCGCAAGTGGTTATGTCTCTTATCCTTAGACTTGAGATGCACGTAGGTCTTGCATGTGTGGAATTTCATTCCTTGATATGGTTAAACGCTATCCTGAATAAGGTAGTTATAAAGACCATTTTCAGAAGTGATATGAAGCAAATGAATGACACGTGCAGTCAAAATAGGATTTGTTCCTCCACGTGTTATGGAGTTAGATACTATTGGGCCCCTTGATTAATTGGACAGATGTTTGTATGGCCGTACCCAAATGAGATTAAGATGAATCTTGATCCACTTGGTAATCTTGTTCAATATCTATATCGAGAAAACATAATAGTTGAACAATTAGAATGACATTTGATCCATGTCTAATGTTCAACATGGTATCTGTAACAAAAGGAAAGAAGACATATAAACCATTTAAAATGAGACGTTTAAGAAACTAACCTCACCTATTTCTAGGGGCATTGGCGTGTTGCTAGACGCTAACCATTGCTTGTATAATTACTTGATTATTATGACGTCGCAAGTGGGAGCTGTTGGAGTATGCTCGTGTCATAATGACTAATTATATGGCTAGACATATGTGAGCCTATGGGGTCACACACATATACACTGAGGTGCCACTTTATATATCGTGTTTATCGTATTTACGATATATAAATAACCGTAAGTAACTAGGAACCGCCATTGGGCTTCTAATGACTAAGTAATGGACTTATTCTATTGGACATGGAAACAAAATGGGGAGCCCATTTTGAGCCCACTAATGGCCGGCCTAAGGAGTGAAAAGGGGAGGAGATTAGGCTTTGATTTGGAAGATTATTATCCCATAATTTACTCATAATTATCACAACTAATTACCAAACTAATCTCTCCCTCTCCTCTCTTCTATCTCACGGCAAGAAACAAACACCCTCCTAGGGTTTTGATTTTCTTCATCTCTTCTTTGATTCTTGTTTATTCAAAGAAGACTAGAAGGGTTACGGTGGTTAAAGGACTAGCATCCATTGGCATACGGTGAAGCGTAGTGTGGACATATCATAGAGGTGATCTTCTTTGGTCACTTGTGGTTCTTATTCTAGTCGACACATAGTGCTTGGTGGTGACTCCCGGATCACGCTACAAAGGTATAACTTGTTTATTTAATTCATTTGATTGATCATATGGCTATATGGATCCTTGTTGGTGATGTATTCCGCTGCGTTTATATAATTGATATGTTATTTTATATTTACATCACCTATATAAATACCATCCAATAGAACATGTTATTGGTGAACCTTCACGGCCAGTTCAGACGAGAAGACAACTCGCCACCGATTCTGACATGTGCATCTACGTCTGCTCAATCAGTCTAAAAGAGCCAAAGAACATTCGGGAGGCGATGGCAGACAACGCATGGATAGAAGCGATGCAGGAAGAACTTCTCCAATATCAATTATATGACACTTGGGATTTTGTGCCAAGACCAATTGACAAACTTGTCATTGATCTTAAGTGGTTATGGAAAAACAAAAAGGATGAAGAGATGACTGTAATTCGCAACAAAGCTCGTCTCGTGGCCAAGGGATTCTGACAGGAAGAGGGAATAGATTTTGAAGAGTCATTCGCGCCAGTAGCAAGGCTTGAGGCAGTTAGGATCTTCTTAGCATATGCAGCTCACAAAAACATCACGGTCTATCAGATGGATATCAAGATAGCATTCATGAACGGAACTCTGAAAGAAGAGGTGTACGTGAGTCAGCCAGATGGATTCGTTGACAAAGATCATCCCGACTACGTCTATAAGCTAAAGAAAGCTATCTATGGTTTGAAACAAGCCCCAAGGGCGTAGTATGACGAATTATCATCTTTCTTAATTTAGAATAATTTCACCAAATGAACAATTGACCCGACCTTGTTTACTAAAAAATACAAAGATGACATTTTGATTGTTCAGATTTACGTGGACGACATAATTTTTGGGTCCACTAATCCGAAACATTCAAAACATTTTGAAAATCTCATGAAAAGCAAATTTGAAATGTCCATGATGGAGGAACTAAAATTCTTTCTGGGATTACAAATTCATCAATCCCCACGTGGTATTTTTATTAATTAGGCTAAATATACAATTGAGATTTTGAAAAAACATGGAATGGAAAATTGTGACTCTGTTGGTACTCCAATGGTCACTTCACCCAAAATAGGAGCTGATTTATATGGGAAACCCATGGATCCGAAGAAATATCAGAGCATGATTGGTTCTCTCATGTATCTAACAGCTAGTCGACCCGATATTCATTTTGCTGTATGTTTATTAGCATGGTTTCAGGCAAGGCCTACCGAACTGCACCTCCAAGAGGTTAAACGGATCTTTCGGTACCTACGAAGAACCATTAACATAGGACTTTGGTATCCGAAGGATTCAGAGTTTACACTAACAGAGTAACAGCCTTTTCAGATGCGGACCATGCCAGTTGCCAAGAAACAGCAAAAAGTACATCCGGTGGAGCACAATTTTTGGGAGAAAAGCTAGTAGGCTGGTCATCAAGGAAACAAGATTGTACTGCACTATCAACCGTAGAAGCCGAGTATGTGTCTCTATCTGCGTGTTGTGCCCAAGTTCTACGGATGAGGACACAGCTCACAGATTATGGCTTCTCTTTCGACCGCATACCTTTGTATTGTGACTCGAAAAGTGTCATAGCCATCTCGTGCAATCCAGTTCAACACTCCAAGACCAAGCATATTAGAGTCCGCTATCACTTCATAAAAGAACACGTAGAAGAGGTTACTATTGAATTATTCTTCGTGAAGACTGAATACCAACTCGCCGATCTATTTACTAAAGCCCTTCCAAAAGAGAGGTTTGATAACTTAGTTCGACGAATTGGCATGCGAAGCCTAACTCCCGAAGAGTTAGAAGGTCTTATCGAAACTTCTTGAATTGTATCTCAAAAAGCTTCGCTGTAAATATTTTTGAAAAAAGCAAAATACAAAATTTGAAAAACCAAGAAAAACAAAATACAAAAATAGAAAATTTCAAAAATACAAAAACAATATAAAATCATAAAAACCAAAAATATTGTTCTACGACATGTCTCTCGTATAATCGATATTCTGTACGTATCTAGAAATGTCATTCAACAATGATACGGACATGTACAAATGCTTGAGCGAGAGTTCATTTAAATTTTTCTAAAACATGTCGTTTCTTAAAATTTATCAATAATTATGGCTTTCGTATATTTCAGTACGAAACCCGCGCTACAATGATGACTTCTGATTATTTCAGATGAGGACTCGCATTGTTAATGGCAAAAGAAAACAAAGAATCCTTGAGCACATGATCAAGATTTTTTAAAATCTTTCTCCAAATTCTGTGCTCAAGATTCTTCAAAAAAGAAAACTCTCTCTATACCCTTAAATTGATTTTAAACTCAAATGTTTAAAAAATATGCTTTATTAAAGGGGGAGTATAAAATATAAATAAAATAAAATAAAATAAAATAAAATAAACAAAAGAAAACAAAATGTTCCAAATCATGCTAAAATGATCCGTCTATCTCTCCAAAAAGCTCTCATTTAAATCAGTTGATATAAAAAATATCACTACACGCTATTTTTGAGGGGAAGAAGACGTGATTAAAATGTGATCAAAAGTTTAAAGATCGTGGATTGAATCTCAAAAGAGCTCTACAAAAAGACTCAGATCTGAACCCTCGAATTGACAAAAATTAAATGTCCGTAATCGAAAAGACTTGTTTGGGAGGGGTAATAATTTCAAGCTGGTTATCCAGTGATGTAAACGTGTCTCGCAAAGGACTTGTCTGAGTAGAATGTACCAATTCGAGAGATTCGCTTTTGATATGATCGGGACGGGTAATAATTTCAAGCTAGTTAAACTAGTGATGTAAACGTGTCTCGCAAAGGTCATATCAACTGAAAATCAATCAATTCAAAATGTGCGAACTCTACCCAACATGTACAAATTTATCTTAAAAAATGAATGAGCATATGTGAAGAGGGAGTATTTCTGAAAATGCAAAACTCTCAAAGTGTTAACCAAAATGTGTTTACTCATAAACACTTTGAGAGATTTTTCAAAAGGTTTTATGGCAAGTAATCAACTAATCTAGGATAATCATGGAGTAATAAGGTGATTATGGTTAGGTTATGTCCTATGATCCGCCAGAGCCGGAGGGATCTACCCAAGGACAATTCCAATAGATTAGAATTAGAAGTCCTTAGGTAAGATTGAAAAAAAAAAATGAGTAAATGAGAAAGGGAAAGAAGGGGTTAAAGAATTAAAAAGAAAAGTTTAATGAAAGGGTGAAAAGAAATAGCTCTCCATGAAAATTTAGGGCAGAAACCGGGTCAATACATCTGCTATCGGTATTCACTAAGGTGATACTGATATTGAAGACAAGACGTCATGGACCCAGTGACGCGCTGCACCACCCCTCCTAGCCACTCAGATATCTCTTAAAAGATATTTGTTTCATTTCTCACGGAGAACACTGCGTAATCTATCGACCTCTTATTCCGAGATGTGTTGATATTGAAAAAGGTGGCACTCTGCTCCATGCCTCCGACTACTAAAATCAAAACGTACATTATCGAGTCTAGAGCCATGAGATTCATTAAAAGATCTCTTAGGAACACTTCCATAAGAATACCCTTGTGTTCTCCAAAAAGGACACAAGGTGTACAAGAGTCTTAATGAGATCCAAGGATCTTGCCATTTATATCATGATGGTTACTATGTTTCAAAAGGTCTACAGTCGTGGGGTGATCTCCAGCGACTCACTGAATCGTGGGTGCACTTCGGTGTGTCTGTGTAAGCCCTTTCGGGGGTATCCGATTCAGAACGGCCTTGGTTAAGATTAGAGAAAGTTTTCACAATATGCTGTTAACTATCTCGAAATCTGAACCTGTAAGCGCTGGACAATTTATTGCTAACTGTTTTATGCAGGTACTACAAAAGTCCATCAACCATTATCAGAGATATCAAACTTCTTCACCTCCACATACTCATACTTATGAAGATCTTCATCCTCAACAAAGCTCAAGTGTAAAAGTTCAAGAAAAAAGGATCAAGTTAAAGACAAAGTGTAACGACAAAGTCAAAAAGCTAATAAAGATGTCAAGAACAAGTTCATATATCAAATGAGGAAAGAATAAGGGGATTGTTAGCATAAGTATAAAGTTCAAGATGTATGAGTATGTTGGAGGACATGACGCATTACCACACGAAGATGTTGATCAAGGCAAGAACGATCAAAAGACTATTACTTTGAAGATCACATAGCATGAAGGAATGATGAATGAAGACTATTCTACATCGATACACAAAGTTTAAGACGTTGAAGACAAAAGACCTATCACAAGGAGCATCATTGAAATGATCATCCCTTAGGGGGAGATTGTTAGCATTTAAATTATTAGTGAAGTGATGGTCATTTGTAATATCAAAGACTTGTGTGTTGTGTGTTTTAATATGTCTAGGATAGTGTGGGCTTTTGTTATTGTAATATGATGGAAATGTGTATGTAATAGTCCAACCCATCAAAAGCCCACACGAAGCCCAACTTTAGGAATTAGGGCGTCCCACACTCTCTATAAATACCACACTCTCACCTCAAATCATGTGTGCCTCATAGTATTGTAAAGGTGAGAGTGTGTATTCTCTAAGAGTGTGTTTGTTATCTTTCTTTCCAAGGTTTAATAAACATTCGGTATTCATTTACATCATACGATCCACACATCTTATCTTTATCTTGTCTTGCTTTGAGTGTCACGTATTATAGTGTTTAGTTGTAGTGATAAAAGTTAGTTTCTAGTCCTAACAGGCTTCTTATTGGTCAACCAAGTGTACTTAACAGCGTGAATAGGGAAAACAGTGTTTTAGTGGAGGTTGTGGCTTTATGTCATTGGTCTAAAGTAGTTGGGAGTTTTACTGTGCAACCCCGTTTTCACGTAATGATCGTGTAACATAATAGAAATCCTCATTAACGTTGTATCACAAAACTAAAACTCTCTATCATTTCCTAGAAATTTCCGGGCCTTTCATTCTTCTTCTCCAATTCATAAAAACCACCAACCTAAAATATTTCCACAAAAAAAAAAAAAATAAATAAATAAATAAATAAAAATAAAAATAAAAAAAAAACTAATTGAATCATCAAAAGGCCAAACAAAACACCCACGAAAACATAAATCCAAACATCAATCAACCAATTCTTATTCGATCAAACCGAGAAAAAAGAGAGGGTTTCTTGCATCTGATGGGGGGCAGAGGCGTCAGTGTACCAAGAATTCCGGCGGGCTCAAGAAAGGCGGTCCATACCCTAATAAGTTGGGAAGTGTCTCTTATCTCAGGTTTAATCATATTTTTAGTATTATAAAGATTCAATCTTTTTGGTTTTGGTCGAAGTTTTGATTTTTAATGTAAACCAAGGTTAGGGTTTGATTCGGTTTGTGTTTTTATGAATTGGTTATTTTGAAATCTGCCCTTATGTTCAATTGGGTATGGTTTTCGATTTGTAAGTTTTTTTTTCATAAAGTTCATACCATTACTTTCTTAAAATAATGAGTTTGCTTAGTTGAGCTTATGGCTTATTTATAAGACATGAGTTCAATACATTGATTTGTTAACCTTTATTGTCAATAACATATTTTTCATTCTGTAGGATGTACCTGAGGATTAAGAGTTGGACTCTAATACGGGCACTGAAAGCAATACAAGGAACGAACAAACAAAATATGAAGAGGAAGCTACTGCTAAGGGATTGCAGGTTTGTTTGCGTTGTAGTCGATATCTTTAGTTGGTGCTCTTTGTATATTTGTGATTGCGAATATTGTCGCCTGCATTATATCAGCTAACTTAAATTACAACTGCTATTTACAATTTGCTTTTGTATCTTCTAACCAGTGGCTTGCAATAATCAGCGACCTGTTGATAATACCTCTCATGGAAACACTAAACGTGTTCACTTCGCAACTGAAGTTAAAACTAGATATAGCCTTATTCGGAATTACTAACATATAAGCAAATGTGTATGTACTTTGGTATTCTGTATACACGTTTGTATTATTTACTTTATAATGCTTATTTGGAATTTGTTTTCTAAATAGGAAACGCAATTGGCCGCAACGGATGCAACTTACGCAAGAATGCCACGTCTACGAGTTCCACAGGTTCAGGTAGTATAGAATTGTGTTATCATCAACAATTATGTTCAGTTTCTATTTTATATTGCTTTCTTTCTGTATGTGTGATTTAGGACCACCGTCATATTAAATTTACTTGGGGAGATCGTTGAGTGGGTTAGTTTAGTGCCCGTATATGGGTTCGTTGGTTCAGTTAATTGGTTTCAGGGAATGTATATGGCACGCTACAACAAAATGTATACGTCACTCCGCATTGTCATAACGATAGCAAACAACCACCAGTTGAATACGGCATCAGTTCGTGAAGCTCAACTTAAGGTACCTAATTAGTAGAACCCTATTTAGGTGTATTTGACACTGTGCTTCAAGGAATCCATGATTCAGTCTATCTAAGTTACATATAAAGTACCTAATTAGTAGAACCTTACTTTGAGTTGCATACTAATATTGAACCAGTAGGGCCATGGCATAGATAAATTGTTATAAATGCAAACGGATATTTGGTAAATCATACTCCTGTCCATATACTTGAAAGAAAGCAACTGATGTTTTTATTATTATTATTATTATTATTATTATTATTATTATTATTATTATTATTATTATTTAATTTCAGAACACTGCAGCAAAGTGAGTAATGATGATTCAGATACATTGCAACATTTTGAGGTATATGGCATTAAAAAGTGCTAACCATACACTCTACAATCCACAGCTACCTCAACCTCTAAGGTATGCCATTAAAATTTTCCATCTAATATACATTAGTTCCGAGTTATTTGTAAACTGTATTCTGGTCCAAACTATAAACCTCAAACTAAACATTTCTTTAAATCTTTGTTTTTTATGGCATGTGCGTGTGTAGGGTTAAGGGGTTGTATGCCGTATGGTTTAACTTATTTAGTTGGCTTATTACCATATTTAGCAAAAACAAGTCCATTTTGTGTTTTGATAAACTTATAAGCTTAGCCTTATGAGCTTATTAAAGGGGGGGGGGGGGGGGGTAGATACGTTTACGGTTTTTGAGTAATAACTTTAAAGAACAATAAAAGATAGAAATAGTTTGAACAACATTAAGTCAACCCTATACCTTTTTGAGTAAAAGTTGTAATATTAACACCAATAACATGGCCATAGGAATCAACCAAGGGTTTACCTAAGCTTCCTGCACAATACCAATACCAAAAAAATTTCTCACAAAGTCATAGGTTCACCCTTACATTTGGGTTATGTACCTGAATTAGTAGATGCATCAGTTTGAATACCTCCTCTAATTGCTCCTCAGTTTGGTGATAGAATCTCTCTTCCTGACCAAATGACTATTCCATTAGTCAATGTCTTATAATATCCATAAGGATTCCCAATAGCATAGCAGCTCTCGCCCACTTTTAGCTTACGCGCACTACCAATTTCTACCATGTTTACTTGCTTTATGCATTTACGCGAGTTGGTATTGATAACCTATAACATTGTTTGTATGTTTTATATGTTGCAGCGCATATGATTAGATAAAAAATGCTACCCTTGGGAATGATCGTATTACTGTCCATTTTGGTTGTTGCCGTAGTGCCAGATGATGTTATATGCAAAAGCCGAATGCTGCTCTATTGAAAGATCTTTTGGGACGAACAGTGGTCAAAGAAAAAATTGGTCAAATGCTTAATGTGATTCCAATATCTTAAGAGTTTATAATAACTAAATGAACACTTATACTTTCTTTTCCTCCTGTGAAAAGTTAAAGTGTTCAAATAAAGGCTAATGTTATGTCCTTCATAATCTACAATCATTTTGGTAATTTTGCATTAGACACTTTTGTTATCCCATATAGAATGCTGCTCTATTGATATCATTTGTTATAGAAGAAAAGTTTATGTAATTAGTTTAATACTAAGAACAACAAACGCATTCAACAACAAATGCACCTATATGTTCATTATCACAAATGTTTTATGCATCGATAAAGCATTCCCGCAGCAACGCGTGAGCAAACCTGCTCGTTGGAGATGAATAAGAAACTTTCCAACACAACCACGTCTTCATTCGTACACCTGTCCTAAAACAACAAAACACATACCAACATTTTATGTCATAAAAGGATATTATCTTTTACGGAAATTAAACATTTCTTTATTTACATGTCCAAATGATACATAAAATCACAACACTATTATACATCAACTGTCAATATCACAATAATAAGGGTTTCTTTTTCCTATAGGGATGCAATTAATATTATACTTTTGATGGCCCAAAACCCTGTTCCCTCTTATCACAAGGGTATTTATCACCTCCCATTAAGATGCTTATATAGTAGTAGACCACATAATCCTTAGCTAGAAAAAAGAAACCCCTAAATCCTATAAGAGACACGATTATGACTATATTCTGCGTAACTTAACATTTGTTAAAGGTGCGTTAACGCTGCGTTAAAGGACCACGTTAAACCTTTAACGCAACATTAAAGGTGATTTTGAATTAAAAAAAAAATAAAAAAAATAAATAAATAAATAAATAAAATAACTTCACCCCCCCCCCCTACAAACTTAAACTAGCCGTTGGTTTTAAATCTAAAAAGTTACAACTTTGACCCTCCAACGTTTATAAACGGCTAGTTGCTTTAAAAATATATATATATTTTTTCGAAACCTTTTTTCCACCACTATAAATAACCAATTAACACACAACTTTTTTTTAAACTTCCACAACCCAAACTCAAATTTATATACTTCCTCTCTAACAAAAAAAAAAACCTTCTTCATTCACAATGGATCCGAATCAAAGTCACGAAGAATTTACGAACTGGTCAGATGTAGATGACGAAACTGACTTTCAGTTTATGATAGCCGCGTACGAATATTAGCAACAGTTGGAACAAGCAGTAACTCAACCTCGCATGTCACGTAATCCAATCTATCATGAACGTGAGTTTGCTGAAGAACGTTTGCGTAACGACTATTTCAATCACGGTTGTAAGTATCCACACCGGAATTTTCGAAGAAGATTTCGTATGAGCCGGAAACTATTTCTAGAAATAGTCGAAGGTACTGAATCTTATACTTCCGATTTTCTTCCAGATCATTTTAAATTCTTTAGTCAATCACCCGATGCTACGGGTTGAATGAGTATAAGTGTTCTTATGAAGTGTACATCTGTCATACGCCAATTGGCGTACGGCACCGCACCCGATGCGTTTGATGAATATTTGCAAATGGGTGAGCATACTTCACGTGATTGTCTTGATAATTTTTACAAGTGTGATATTGATTTGTTTATGCCGGAATATTTAAGAAAACCAACATGCTCCGACATTCAAAGTATTTATGAAAGACATGAGGGGTGGCATGGTTTTTCGGGAATGCTTGGTAGCATTGATTGCATGCATTGGGAGTGGAAAAATTGTCTGGCGGATTGGCAAGGGCAATTTGGTAGGGGTGATAAAAAATAACCAACAATAATGCTTTGAAGCAGTTGCTTCGCAAGATTTATGGATTTGGCATGCATTTTTCGGGGTGGCGGGGGCGAATAACGATATTAATATTTTAGATAACTCTCCGTTATTCGACGACATTCTTAATGACGTCGCCCTTGTAGCACCTTATATGGTTAATGGAACCAGGTATGAACAGGGATATTACTTAGCTGACGGAATTTACTCAAAGTGGGCTACTTTCGTCAAATCCTTCTCTGCAACAACTGACGATAAACATGGTTATTTTAAAAGGAAACAAGAAAGTGCACGAATGGATGTCGAACGTGCTTTTGGTGTGCTTCAAGGACGTTGGGGTATACTACAACAACCGGCACGTCAAATGGAAATTGTCAAGATACGTAGAATCATGTATTCTTGCATTATTTTGCATAATATGATTTTAAAAGTTCAAAAGTTTGCACTACGTGAGAATGGCGAGATGTGGGTGGATCCTTCACCACGTATGACGAAAGACAGGTGTGTCGAAAGATGTGATGTCCGACGTCGAAAGACAAAAGAAATACGCGACAGAGAAACGCATACTCGACTCCAACTAGATCTTATTGAGCATCTTTGGCAGAAACATCTTCAATGACAACAACAAGAAGATTCCGAAGACGATGAATAAGTATTTGTTTCGTATTGTAATGTTTAATATGTAATGTTATGTAATGTTTAATATTTGTATTGTAATGTTTAATATTTAATGTTATTTTAGTTATTAAATGAAGTAATAATTTTAGTTTAGGGGTTGATTTTAAAAATAATTGAGGTTGAGTGATGATAAGGGATATTTTTTTTTTAATTAAAGATGAAAAAGTTAAAGCTGACGTGGCAGTGAGTGAAACTTTCACTTTGTATTAACATACCTTATGCTCTAAGAGATAAACAAAAATTTACCAGTTTCACTATCTTGTATCATCAGACTGTTTGAATTACTTACTAAAACAAGTTAGGTTTGTATAATGGACGATATGCCTTTAGACAAATAAAAATAGCATGAATTTATAAAATTAAAAGTCACATCTAGATAGTGTTATTTATAAGTTAAACTAATTTGTAAAAAATGTATTATTCAACTTTAAAAAATTTGAGTTTTGTTAAAATTTCGTTAACAGTGTTATGGTAACAGTTGTTAAACAAACCGAAACAAGTTATACAAATAAATAACCATTAAAAAATCTGACTATTATCTTAAAATTTGAACTAGGAAATCTTGAACGATCCTTATAAGAGATTAACGAACATAATTTTGCTAAGCGGAACGCGTTATTATTAAGCAACTTAAGCTTAACATAATCATAAAAACGATATTTAATGAACTCAGAATCACCGTACTTATATAACATCTCGTGAAATTCAGAACTTTTAATCTAGCTTCAGTCGTCTCTTTCATTAGATCTTCTTGTTTGCCATAATCCAACTTATATGTAATATAATTTAGAACTCCCAATTTGGCTTCAATCTTTTGTTAGATATGATCTTGCTTAGGAATTAACTAATATCCATAACGACTTGTAAAGATCAACAAGGAAATTACAACTAATAGCGTAAGAATATTTACAATTACTAGCGTAGTTTGGATGAAAAAGTTTTTACTTTCAACTTTTTACCGACCCAAACTAAGCGCAGCTTTGACATCCAACCGCCATGCGCAAGCACCACGCTCCATACGCCAAACATCACACGGCAACGTTGTTGTTGTTGTTCGGTTACTATTAACGGCTGACGTTACTCTCACTTTACAAGTGAAAGCTGGAAACGTTAACGGTAACGGTGTCCAGTTATCTTTTCTCACTAATACCACTGATATATTATCAGCTGCAGCCATTTGTCTATACGCTTTGTTGGTCCATACAACTCTATCTTGACAGTCCGATATGAACGATGGACACGTGTCATGCTCCATGTTCCTTAATCTTTCTTCATCTGTGCATCCTAGGCCTGGTATGTCAACCCACGTGTCGGTCACACATTCGACCGTTACGTAGGATACCACCTGGGGTGGTGCAGTTTGTATCGGTTTTAAAAAGACCGGTACAACACTTTTCATGTGCCCTAAACAAAGTTTTTGTGCCTCGGTATTGAAATCTAACCACATGGGTTCGGATTTCTTGGCAGTAGTAATATTACTACTACAGTTACACTTTATCGTTGTTGGGGACACCAATGATGTCTGTTTTTGAGTTGGTGTTTCTGACAACAACGAAAGTGTCACCACCTCTTGTTCTATTGGCGGAGAAACAGGAGGTGGTGTAAACTTTCTTTTAGAAGAAGTTTCTTTCTTCTTTTTGTTTTTGTTAACCCTAACATACTTTCTTTTAGTTCTTTCACTTTTAACATACCCACCGCTATTCTCCGTAGAAGAACCGCCCGAACCTGCTACAACTGGCTTCGGTGCAATTGGGCGGTACTTGAGCATTATTCTATCAACTTTTGACATACCATACATCCCGCCACCACCACCACCACCACCACCATATCTAGCTATACAACAACCACCACCTTTACTATTCATTTCTTCTAATCCAACAACAACCTTGTTATAACTTGTAACCTAGCTAGTGTTTTTTTTTTTCTTTTTTTTTTTTTTTTTTTTTTTTTTAATTGATGAATAATGAAAGATGGAAATGAGAACCATATATAAAGAAGATGTTGGGCCACGTGTGATGACAAACATTGGAATAGGGAAGAGGTGTGATTGGTGGAGAGTGAAACGTGGCATGGTGGGGTCCATGTGAGTTGTAAGTACAAATAGGGTGAGTGCATTTTTGTGGGACCAGGTGTTAGATTTTGAGCCAATGAGGATAAGAGAAGTGTAAGATAATGGTGATGGTACAGAGGGCACGTAATATAGGATTGTACCTCGTTGATTGTAAATAAATAATATGTTTTTTTGCAAAAGAAAATGTAGTATGTTGCATAGATTAAAAAAATATTATAAAATATTATTGGGTTTCCTGATAAAGTAAGTTGGGAAGGTTTAAAACTTTCCAGAAAAGAGGACACGTGGTCCAACAATAAACTTGTTACGTTTGTTCATATTTCCATCTAGGGTTCTTCACCGTTTTTGTTTGGTCTATTATTTTCAAAATCGACGGTTCTCATTTAATCCTTGTCAGTTGTCACCTTAAAGGATAATGTCGCATTGGTAGCGGATCAATTAAAAAGTAATTAAATTTAATCATCTTCAAAACATAGAAAGTCATTAATTATTTGACAAGTGTTTCATCAGTAATTTTATTCAAAAAATTCGCCTAAGGGTAAAATTAAATTTACTCATTTTTTGTTTTTCACCTTAATTTCAAATGCATATATATTCTTAAACGACAACTTTAAAAAAAACACGTTTGTCACCATAAATTTTTAAAATTTAATCCTCTTTAATTTGATATAAATTTGAATACATTTTTTTGTTTTTTTTACATTTTAAACAGGTCTTGATTTTTTTTTTTTTTTTTTTTTTTTTTTTTTTTTGCATTTTTTGCCTTACTTTTTACCCTTATAAACGCCGAATCGTGAAAAACTTAAAACATGAAAGTTATAGATTTTCGTTCACTCTTTACCCAGAAATTTGAATCACTCAAATCCGAAATGATATGAATGAGATATCGCACGTTAAAGATAGCGTTTTAGTCATATTTGTTGTATACAAGGTGTTTGATGAAATGTCTAGATTAGATTTTTAATGTTAAAATTGCGTCATATGCATTAATTTTTGTACCACAATTCATCATTAATCATTTTATTATTGTAAGATTCAAAAAGTGATATTTTTGTTATTTTTATTTTGTTCATCAATATTTTATTAATGTAGATTCATCAGTTAGTTTATTTATGTTATCATAAGTTATATAGATTCATCAGTTAGTTTGTGTTTTTTATGTTTTTAGGTTATAGGTTCATCATAGGTTTTCAGATATTCATTAGTTAATGGTTTTTTTGTTATTTTTTTTTGTTCATAGGTTATGTTATCGTAGGTTTATCAGTTAGTTTATTTCTGTTATCATAGGTTTATCAGTTAGTTTATTTATGTTATCATAGGTTCATCAGTTAACTTATATTTTTTCAGTTGATGAACATTAGTTTTTTTTTTTTTGTTCATCAGTTATTGACTTTTAGTTATTATGTTATCGAAGGTTCATCAGTTAGTTTTTTTTTTTTTTTTTTTTTTTTTTTTTTTTTTTTTTCACATCAGTTATTGACTTTTAGCTATTATGTTATCATAGGTTTATCAATTTGTTTATTTTAGCTATTATGTTATCAAATGTTCGTCAATAAGTTTATTTGTGTTTATTTGTGTTATCATAGGTTATAGGTTAATCAGTTAGTTTATGTTTTTTTAGTTGATGAACATTAGTTGTTTTTGGTTCATTTTTGGTTCATCAGTTATTGATCAAATGAAATTTGAGTTATATGTTATTATATGATGTTGACTTTATAATTTCTTTTAAAAAATGTTCATAAAAAAAGTTGCTCGTCAAATTTTCTTTTTATAAGTGTTTCTATTCCCCTCAATTTCTTAACTGATTAACAAAAACTGATGAACTAAACCCTAAACTCAACACCTAAAACCTTAAATCATTAACTAATGTACCGATAAACTAATGTTCATGAATAAAAATTGATGAACAAAGTAACTGATTAACAAAACGTCATCTTTAACAGGTTATATCTTACTCATATGACATCGGATTTAAGTGAATAAAAAACATTACTAAAGATTGACCTAAAATCTATAATTTTTATGTTTAAAATTTTTCTAATTCGAATTTAATATTGGTCAAATTTATGGCAAAAAAGCAATAA